>CAUYTI010068434.1:0-28943 GCA_963575145.1 Galago senegalensis | reverse complement strand
CTTACCTCAATGTTTCAAAATATTCGGTCATTTTGATTTTTAAAATTGTTGAATTCTTGAGACATCTTTTGAATAATTCGTTGAGACATCTTTTGAATAATTTCTTGAAGTTGTAATTCCCTCTTTTCTTCCTTTCTGTTACTCTTATTTGTTATCCAAATTCTGAACTTGATTTCTGACATCCTCGCCATCTTCTTATGGATGGGGTCTTCAATTGCATCTTCCCCATTTTTCCTTGGGGGAGTTGATCTACTCTGGTTATTTTTTTTTTATTGAATGGTAACTATGTACATTAATGCACTTCTGGGGTACGGTGTGGAGTTTTCACATGCAATCTGAAATACTTCCATCAAACTGGTCAACACAGCCTTCCTGTCTTTTTCTCAGTTTACTCTGGTTATTTAAGTTGCCAGAGTTTTTCTGCTGATTCTGCACCATGCCACCGGAGAAGGTGCCAGCTTCCTCTGGTTACCCAGAGAGGCAGAGCGTGCCTATCCTTTACAGCCTCAGGGGTGTGAGCCTTATTGTTCCCAGTGCTGCCACTGGTGTTCTTCACCTTGGGGTACCACCTTTCTAGTTTGGTTCCTTCTCAACTGACGGTCCTCTCGTAATTCTCAGGCCACCGTCCAGGGATAGTGGGAGCGTATGGCTTGAGCAGGTATTTCTGGGCCCACCTGGTGTGGGCACAGGAGGCAGGTAACTTCACCACAGCCCATGGGGCATGTGCAGGACTAGCAAGCAGTTCTGGGACCGCTCAACCCAGGTGATGGGAGTGGGAAACTTGGTGGCCACCCATAAGGCTTGCACTGGTTTAGCAAGCATTTCTGGGCCCGCCCAACCTGTGTGCTGGGAGTGGGGAACTTGGCGGCTGCCCGTGGGTCTAGTGAGCAGTTCTAGGCCCACCTGGCCAAGTGCCCAGAGCAGGGAACTTGTCAGCCAACCATGGTTTTAGCAGGCAGTCCTGGGCCTGCCAGACCCATGTACCGGGAGCAGGAAACGTGGCAGCCGCCTGTGGGGTTTGCATGGGTTTAGCAAGCAATTCTGGGCCTTCCCAGCCTGGGTGCCAGGAGTGGGGACCTCGTTGGTCACCTGCAGGTCTAGCAGGCCATTCTGGGCCCGCCTGACCTGGGTGTTGGGAGTGGGAAACTTGGCAGCCGTCCATGGGGTGTGCGCGGTTCTAGCAGGCAGTTCTGGGCCCGCTGGACCTGGGTGCCAGGAGTGTGGAACTTGGCGGCTGCTTGCGGGACACACGAGTCTAGCAACCAGTTGTGGGCCTGCCTTATCCGGGAGCTGGGAGCAGGGAACTCAGAGGCCATCCTTGTGTCTAGCAAGCAGTTCTAGGCCCTCCTGGCCCAGATGCCAAGAGCAAGGAACTTGGTGGTCACTTGTAGGGCATGCGCAGTTCTAGCAAGCAGTTCTGGGCCTGCCCGACCTGGGTGCCAGGAGTGGGAAACTTGGCAGCTGCCCAAGGGACATGCACATGTCTTGCAAGCAGTTCTGGGCCCACCTGGCCCGGGTGCCAGGATCAGTGCACTCGGCGGCCACCTGCAGATCTAGCAAGCAGTTCTGGGCCCACCCAACTCAGGTGCTGGTAGCGGGAAACTCAGCAGCTGCCTGCAGGGCTCACACGAATCTAGCAAGCAGTTCTGGGCCTGGCTGCCCAGGTGCCAGGAGCTGGGAACTCTGTGGCTGCCCATGGGACTCTCATGGCTCTTGCAGGTCTCAGGCCATAGGAGTGGGGATCACTGGTGCCTGGGGAATGCATGTGGTTCTAACAGGTCTCTGGCTGCTGGGCAAGGACTGTGTGCTTGGTCCTGCAGGGGTGGGGGACAGTGTTCTTGCCCCCCCCCACTGTCTCTTTAGGCAAGGGAGGAAGGGTGGACTGGAAGTTGAAAATGGCAGTGAAAAATGTTCATTCAGTTTTTCTGCCTGGCGAGATTGTGTTCGGGATCTCAGTAGGGTCCCTTTAGGGGAGTAGAATCCCCCTTCCTGTAGCTCTCACATGTGGGGTGATATAATAGGTCCTCACTTCTCCATTCCCCTGTAGAAAACTTACAGGATCAGATGAAGAGAAAACAAAGAGAAAAACACAACTTTCTTGGGGGAGGGGATGGAGACTTTTCCTTTGGGTGTATTATGTACCTGGAGATTGCTTTCTTGGAGTCTCAACTTGCCTCAGTAGAGGTGTCTTGCAGATATCAGTCTTTTCTCTCGGCTGAGCTCCCAATCTTCAACATTATTGGGTATTTTCTGGACATTATCTTTCCTTGTGGATGGAAGCTTCTGTCAGAGGCTGGCCATCTTGCCCCTCCCCTTCAGTTCACATAGAGCTCTCCCAGTCCAGATACAATCTGACAGTCAATGGTCACTTTAGCACAAGTAATTCTGCCCAGAATTATAGTTGACATTCTGTCACTGTCAGGTTACCAGGGGAACTGAGCTCTGCACTGATATCCAAAGCCTGATGGGTGGGAAATTTTAACTGGCCATCCCTGGATCCACTGTAGCCTGGCAGGGCTGTTATGGTTATTACTGCACCCTGACTGCATCTTCCTGCTCATTCTTGGGGGAAATGCATGTTCTTACTTGAAGAACTGCCTTCAACTTTGGCAGCAAAACAGAGTTATGTAGGCTGGGTGGTCCAAGTGCATGGCATCTTGTTAGGACCTTTGCGCATACCCATCCCAGGGTACAAGAGATATGGGCAAGAGAGAATGAGAGCAGGGCAAATTTCTTCAACATGTGAATGTCATTAAAGTATTTAATTTCTCCATCATAAATGAACCTCAGTTTAGCTAGATACAGGATCCTGGGCTGAAAGTTATTTTCTTTTAGGAGATTAAAAGTCGATGACCATCCTCTTCTAGCCTGAAAGGTTTCAGCAGAGAGATCTGCAGTCATTCTAATATTCTTCCCCTTATAGGTTATGGTTTTCTGATGTCTGGCTGCTTTCAGAACTGTCTCTTTCATATTAACTTTAGTGAATTTAATTATGATGTGCCTGGGGGATGTCTTATTTGGGCTGAGTTGTGCTGGGATTCTGAAATAGTCTGCTATCTGAATTTCAGAATCTCTTGGCATGTGTGGAAGTTCTTTCATAATTTCATGAAGAAAAGCCTTTGTGTTTTGTGAAGCAACGTAGTTGCCTTCAGGGATTTTGATAAGGTGAATATTGGTTTCCTTCGAATTATCCGAGAGCTCTCTGAGAGAAAGATCTGTTTTTGCCCTCCATTTCTTTTCATCTTTGCAGTCCTGGGCTTCTTCAAAAGCTTTGTCTTCAATGTGAGAGATCCTTTCTTCTGTCTGTCCCATTCTATTACCGAGGGATTCTACTGTATTTTTCATATCATTGAGGGCTGCAAACTCTTGCCTCAATGTGTCAAAATCTTTGGTGATTTTGTCTTTGAATTCATTGAATTCTTGAGAGAACTTTTGAAATGCTCCTTGAATTTCTAATTCCAACTTTACCTCTATTGTATTAATCTTATTTGCAATCTAAATTCTGAATTTGATTTCTGACATCTCAGCCATCTGTTTATGAATGCTATCTTCAGTTGCATCTGCCTATGATTCCTTGGGGGGGTGATCTACTCTGGTTATTTGTGTTAGCAGAGTTTTTCCACTGATTCTGCCCCATGCTTATTTTGTACTGTTTGGCTAGATTAGCAGATAAGAAGTTGGGTTGGGGGCTTCAGGTGTAGTGATTAATTAGCCCTTTGCCCAAAAGCTGGGACTGGTGTCTGTACCTTTTCCCCTAGTGCTTTGCCGAGGACCCACAGTGTGCTACAGCCTGACAAACTGGGGGCCTGCTTGGTGTGGTGGGACTAAGTTGCTCTGTCTTGTTTTCAGCTGGTCTCTGTCCTACCCCAGTGAATCAGTTAGTCTGGGTTGAAGTTTCAGCTGTTGAGAAATACAAGTAATTAAGTCACCCCACCCACTACAGGCAACCATTGGAAAAGGAAAATCAAACCTTCCCACAACCACACACAGGGTACTACTTTGTATTGTCCTCGGGTGATTGGCCCAGTTTGAAAGTTCCAAATCAATTGTCCCAGGCAGCACCAGTCTCAAGTTGGAGAGTTCAAAAGCTCTCCAGCAACTAGATAGCAGGGGTCTGCTAACAGCTCAAGTATGACTCGCTCCACTGCTCTGTGAGGTCAGAAGGACCCACCCAGCAAAGAAATTAGTCTGGGAAGGTTGATGCCTCCTTCCCTACCTTGCACCTCTGTCACACCCAGTGACTGGTACCCCTGCAGGGCTGTGACCCAGTTCCCTCCAATGAGCAGATGCTCCAGGGGTTTATGACTGCCTGAGTCATAGGGAGATCTATGTGTCCTTAGCCAGGCCACTGCACTCTGCCACTATCCAGCAGGTGCAGGTGAAGCCTGATAACCTCAGGTGCTTAATGGTGGCTGGGGTTATTCAATCAGTTCCAGCCCCACCCCTGATTGATGTTGCAGGCAGAACAGGACAGAGAAACTTCACAGAATTTGATTCTGTCCTGGCTATATTCCCCTGCAGATCAGATGCTGCTTGAGTTGACAGAAACGGAGACTGAGCCTCGGGCGGTGGCAAGCAGTTAGAGCTCACACTCAGCTCTTAGTTCCAGCCTCTGCCTGCCTGCCTTTGTCTCAGCTATGATATCCTGAGGGCTGGGTGCATCTTTAGCTCAGTAAAGCAGTCCTCTGGCTCATCCCCGCCCTGGGAGTCTGCCGTCTTTGCGCACACGTATTCTAGCCCCCGCAATCTGCCCAGGCCACTACCGCCTCTGGCCTTCCCTTCACTCATGGGGTCTGCACTTCCATCTTACATCCATTCCACCAGTGGCTGCCATGGAAGATGTCTGGCTTCCTCTGGTTGCCCAGAGAGACAGGGTATGTCTGTCCGGAATAGCCTCAAGGGTGTGAGCATTATTCTTCCTGCTGCAGCTGCTGCTCTGCACCTCAGGGCACCACCGCTCCTGTATGGTTCCCTCTCAGCTGACCATCCTTTCCTTATTCCCGTGCCACATAATCAGCCCAGATCAGCAACAGCTCCTTCCCCTTCCACACCTCTCAAGAAAATGCCCAAGAATTTGGACTCCATGGGGGACAGGCTTCCAGACCTCAGGGTGAGAGTGGAGGGGAGCACTGTAAGTTCATACTTGCAGGTAGAGAATATCTACAGTTTTATACAGTTTTATGCCTGGCTGGAGAGTGCCATGGCACCCTAGTAGGGGTAGGAGGTCCAGCTTTTAGAGGGTCACTCCCATGGGATAGAATGGGAGGATGTTTGAACTCTGCTTGCTTGTTTGTATGGAGTATTCTGTTAGCCCTTCTCGTGAGGGAGGGCACTCTAGTTCACTTGGCAATGAATTTTATACCTTTTGTTTGTATCTTTGGGGTTGTAGCTCACCTCAGCAGGGTTGATGTACATTCTTCAACCTTCTCTCTTGACTCAGCTCTAAACCACAGCTTACTTGCTACACTTCTGTCTTTTAAGTGTCCTTCTGGATGGGAGCCTCAGTGGAAAGCTGGCTGCAGTCCTCCATCTTGCATCTGCCTCTCAGTAGTGTTCATTTTCTATAAAATTTTGATCCTTTCAACTGTTTTATTTCATGTTTTCCAAGAACATAATATTATAAAAAATGTTCTTTGGGTGGAGCATAATGGCTCACTTGCAATCCTAGCACTCTGGGAGGCCAAGTTAGGTGAATTGCTTAAGGTCAGGAGTTCAAGACCAGCCTGAACAAGAGGGATACCCTATCTCTACTAAAAATAGAAAAGCTAGCTGGGTGCCATGGCAGGTGCCTGTACTCCCAGCTACTTGGGACTCTGAGACAAGAGTATCTCTTGAGCCCAAGACTTTGAGGTTGCTGTGAATTATAATGACACCATAGCACTCTACCCAGGCAACAGAGTGAGACTTTGTCTTAAAAGCAAAAGAAATGTTCTTTGGTAATAGAAGAGGTATATAAGACCTAAGTCAATCAAAACCAGGTGGTACCCATAGCTCAGTGGGTAGGGCGCCAGCTACATACATAGAGGCTGGTGGGTTCTAATCCCATCTGGGACAGCTAAAGCAACAATGACAACTACAACCAAAAAATAGCTGGGTGTTGTGGCAGGTACCTGTAGTCCCCGCTACTTTGGAGGGTAGGGCAAGAGAATAACTTCAGCCCAAGAGTTTGAGGTTTCAGGGAAGCGCCTGTGGCTTAAAGGAGTAGGGTGCTGGCCCCATATACCAGAGGTGGCAGGTTCGAACCCAGTCCTGGCCAAAAACTGCAAAAAAATAAAAAAAGAGTTTGAGGTTTCTGTGAGCTGTGATGCCATGGGAATCTACTCAGGGTGACAGCTTAAGACTCAGTCTCAAAAAAAAAAGTCATGGGGGGGCGGAGGCAAGATGGCCAACTGGAGCCAGCTTTCCACAGAGACTCCCATCCAGAAGGAGAGTTAAAGGACAGAGGTTTATCAAGTAAGTCGATGGTTTGGAGCTGAGTCAAGAGAGAAGGTTGAAGAACACACATCAACCTTGGTGAGGTGAGCTGCGACTCCAAGGAAACAAACAATAGATAGAGAAACCATTGCCAAGTGGATGCGAGTTCCCCCCCACTGTGAGAACGGCTTGCAATATACTGTATACAAATAAGCGAGCAGAGTTCAGATCCCCTCCTATTGTATCCCACAGGAGAGACCCTCTAAAAACTGGAACTTCTTCCCTAGAGAGGACTTATGAATGTACCATGGCACTCTCCCACCCGACATAAAACTATAACACTGTAGATCTTCTCTACCTACAATTCTGAACTCTCAGCACTCCCCTCCACTCTCACCTCAAGGTCTGGAGGCCTGTCTCCTATGGAGTCTAGATTCGTGGACATTTTCTTGAGAGGTGTGGCCAGGGCGTGGACTGTTGCAGGTCTGTGCTGATTCTGTGGCATGGGAGTAAGGAGAAGACAGTGAACTGAGGGAACCATATGGGAGAGGGAGAGGTGGTGCCCCATGGCAGAGAGCAGCGGTTGAAGCAGTGGTAAAAATATGGCTCACACCCCTGGGGAAATTTTGGAGACACACTCCCTGCCTCTCTGGGCAACCAGAAGAAGGTGGGCATCTTCTACAGTGGCAGTCACTGTTGGAACTGATCTTGGAGGGAAAAGCAGGCCCCATGAGTAAAGAGAATGCCTGAGGCAGTACCTACCTGGGTGGGGAGTGGCAGGAACATGAGCAGAGACAGCATACTCCCAGGGTGGAGCTGAGCCAGAAGGACTGCTTTAATGAGCCCAAGATGCACCTGGCCCTCAGTGGATCATAGCTAAGACAAAGGGAGGTGGGCAGAGGCTGGAACTGAGAGCTGAGTGTGAGCTCTAACTGCACTAGCCCCAACACAGACTGCAGCTGAGACACACATGCCAGCTTCTGGCAGCGGCACAAACCAGGCTGAGTCTCAGTTTCTGTTAACTCAAACAGTGTCTTGTCCACAAGGAAATATAGCTGAGACAGAAACAAATCCTGTGAAATTGTTCTGTTTTGTCAGCAACATCAATCAGGGGCAGGGCTGGAGCTGAGTGAACTACCCCATCCTCCATTAAGAACCCAAGTTTGTCAGGCCTCAGCTCCCCCTGCTGAATAATGGCAGAGAGTTGCAGCCTGGCCAAGGAAACATAGGTCTCCCTGTGATTTAGGCAGGCCCAAACCCCTGGACCATCTGCTCATTGGAGGAAACAGGGTCACAACCCTGTGGGATTACCACTGATTGGGTGGGACAGAGGTGCAAGGTGGGGAAGGGGATATCAACCTTCCCAGACTAATTCATTTGCTGGGTGGATCCATCTGACCTCACGGAGCACCAGAGCTAGTCATACTTGAGCTGTCAGCAGACCCCTGCTATCTAGTTGCCAGAGAGCTTTTGAACTCTCCAACCTGAGATTGGTGCTGACTGGAACAATTGATTTGGACCTCTTGACTGGGCCAATCACCTGAGGACTATCTAAATTGGTACCCTGGGTGTGTGGTTGTGGGAAAGTTTGATTTTCCTTTTCTAGTTGTTGCCCGTGTGGGGTGGGGTGAATTAATTGCTGTTATTTCTTTACAGCTGAGAATTCAACACAGAGTAACTAATTCACTAGGGTAGAACAGAGACCAGCTGAAAACAAGACAGAGCCACTTAGTCCCACCACAACAAGCAGGTCCCTAGTGTCTGAAGCTATATCACTGTATGGGTCCTTTGCAAAGCTCTAGGGGAAAAGGTACAGACACCAGTCCCAGCTCTTAGGCAAAAGGCTGGTTAATTACTACTCCAGAAGCCCCCAACCCAACTTCACCTTATCTGCTCATCTAGCCAGACAGTGTAAAATAATCATGGTGTGGAATCAGCAAAAAAAAAAAAAAAAACCTCCGGGAATATGAATAACCAGAGTAGATCAACTCCCCCAAGGAACAACATGGCGGGTACAACTGAAGATCTTATTCGTAAACAGATTGCTGAGATGTCAGAAATTGAGTTCAGAATTTGGATTGCAAATAAGATTAATAGAATGGAGGTAAAGCTGGAATTAGAAATTCAAGGAGCATTTCAAAAGTTCTCTCAAGAATTCAATGAATTTAAAGACAAAACCACCAAAGATTTTGACACATTGAGACAAAAATTTGCAGCCCTCAAAGATCAGAGAAACACAGTAGAATTGCTCAGTAACAGAATGGAGCAGGCAGAAGAAAGGATCTCTGACACTGAAGACAAAGCTTCTGAACACTCCCAAGCACTCAGAGAGGAAGAGAAATGGAGCACAAAAACAGATCATTCTCTCAGAGAGCTCTGGGATAATTTGAAGAAAAGTAATATTTGCCTTATAGGAATTCCTGAAGGTGATGAGGTCGCTTTGACAGGCACAGAGGCTCTTCTTCATGAAATAATGAAGGAGAACTTCCCAGACATGCCAAGAGATTCTGAAATTCCAGACAGTTTCAAAACCCCAGCATGACTCAACCTGAATAAGACGTCTCCTAGGCACATTATAATTAACTTCACCAAAGTTGAAATGAAGGAGAAAATTCTGCAAGCAGCCAGATGTAAGACAACCATAACCTGCAAGGGGAAGAATATTAGAATGACTGCAGATCTCTCTGCTGAAACCTTTCAAGCTAGAAGTGGGTGGTCATTCACTTCATCTCCTAAAACAAAATAACTTTCAACCCAGGATCATGTATCCATTGAAACTTAGTTTCCTTTATGATGTAGAAATTAAATATTTTAATGACATTCACATGTTGAAGAAATTTGCCATAACTAAACCAGCTCTCCAGGATTTTCTCAGACCTATCCTCCATAATGACCAGTGCAATCCTCCACCATAAAAGTAGACTCACTCAGAAACTTACGATCAAATTCCAATTTCCACAGGGCGAAAGGATTAAAAATGTCCATTGGACTTTCGAAAAACTCAATACCCCAAATTCTACCCAGGTTATCAATATTTACAATTAATACGAATGGCTTAAATTGCCCTCTAAATAATAACAGGTTGGCTGACTAGATACAACAGCTCAGGCCAGATATCTGCTCCATACAAGAATCTCATCTTATCTCAAAAGATAAATATAGTTTCATGGTGAAGGGATGGTCATCTATGTTTTATGCAAATGAAAATCAGAAAAAAGCAGGTGTTGCAATTTTATTCACAGACACAACAGACTTTAAACCAAGAAAAATAAGGAACAATAAGGAAGGTCACTTCATATTTGTTAAGGGTTACACTCAACATCATGATATTTTAATTATTAACATTTATGCACCCAACCAGAATGCACCTCAATTTATAAAAGCGACTAACAGACATGAGTAACTTGATTTCCTCCAGCACCATAATAGTTGGAGATTTTAACACTCCTTTGGCAGTGTTGGATAGATCCTCCAAAAAGAAGCTAAGCAATGGAATTTTAGACTTAATCTTAACCATTCAACAATTGGATTTAACAGACATCTACAGTACATTTCATCCTAACAAAACTGAATATGCATTCTCCTCATCAGCCCATGGAACATACTCCAAAATGGATCACATCTTAGGTCACAAGCCTAATCTTAGCAATTTTAAAAGAATAGAAATTATTCCTTGCATCTTCTCAGACCATCATGGAATAAAAGTTGAACTCAATAACAACAGGAATCTTCATACTCATATAAAAACATGGAAACTAAATAACCTTATGCTGAATAATAGCTGTATCATAGATGATATTAAAAAGGAAATTACCAAGTGTTTGGAACAAAATGACCATGAAGACAGGAATTATCAGAACCTCTGGGATACTGCAAAGGCAGTCCTAAGAGGAAAATTTATAGCACTGTAAGCCTTCCTCAAGAGAACAGAAAGAGAGGATGTTAACAACTTAATGGGACATCTCAAGCAACTGGAAAAGGAAGAACATTCCAATCCCAAACCCAGAAGATGAAAAGAAATGACCAAAATTCAAGCAGAATTAAATGAAATTAAAAACAAAAGGATTATATAACAGATCAACCAATTAAAGAGTTGGTTTTTTGAAAAGGTTTATAAAATAGATAAACCTTTGGCTAACCTAACCAGGAAATAAAAGAGTAAAATCTCTAATTTCATCAATCAGAAATGATAAAGATGAAATAACAACAGACCCCTCAGAAATTCAAAAAATCTTTAATGAACATTACAAGAAACTCTATTCTCAATACGAAAACCTGAAGGATAGACCAATACTTGGATGCACAACACCTTCCTAGACTTAGAATAGTCTTCATTCTAGCCTGAATGAAGTGGAAATGTTGAACATGCCTATATCAAGTTCTGAAATAGCATCAACTATACAAAACTTCCCTAAAAAGAAAAGCCCAGGACCACATGGCTTCAAATCAGTAATCTACCAAACCTTTAAAGAGGAACTAGTACTTATATTACTCTACATTTTTCAAAATATAGAAAAAGAAGGAATACTACCCAACACATTCTATGAAGCAAACATCACCTTCATCCCCAAACCAGGAAAAGTCCCAACAAGAAAAGAAAATTATAGACCAATATCACTAATGAATATTGATGCAAAAATATTCAACAAGATCCTAGCAAACAGAATCCAGCAACACATCAAACAAATTGTACACCATGACCAAGTGGATTTTATACCAGGGTCTCAAGGCTGGTTCAACATATGTAAAGCTATAAATAAAATTTATCACATAAACAAATTTAAAAAGAAAGACCATATGATTCTCTCAATTGATGCAGAAAAAGCTTTTGATAATATCCAGCATCTTCTCATGATCAGAACACTTAAGAAAATTGGTATAGAAGGGACATTTCTTTAATTAATAGAGGTCATCTTCAGCAAGCTCACAGCCAATATTGTATTGAATGGAGTTAAGTTGAAACCATTTCCACACAGATCAGGAACCAGGCAAGGTTGCCCATTGTCTCCACTGCTTTTTAACATTGTAATGGACGTTTTAGCCATTGCAATTAGGGAAGAATAGGAGATCAAGGGTATCCATATAGGATCAGAAGAGATCAAACTTTCACTCTTCACAGATGATATGATTGTATATCTGGAAAATACCAGGGATTCTACTACAAAACTCATAGAAGTGATCAAGGAATATAGCAGCACTCAGGTTACAAAATCAACACTCATAAATCTATAGTCTTTTTATATACTAACAATAGTCATGCTGAAAAAACTGTCAAGAAATCTATTCGATTCACAGTAGTGCCAAAGAAGATAAAATATTTAGGAGTTTACCTAACAAAGGATGTGAAAGATCTCTATAAATACAACTATGAAACTCTAAGAAAAGAAATAGCTGAAAATGTTAACAAATGGAAAAATATACCATGCACATTTTAAGAATCAACATTGTTAAAATGTTCATATTACCTAAAGCAATATACAATTTTAATGCAATCCCTATTAAAGCACCACTGTCATAATTTAAAGATCCTGAAAAAATAACACATTGTTTGATATGGAATCAGAAAAAACCTTGAATAGCCAAGACATTACTCAGAAATAAAAACAAAGCAGGAGGAATCACACTACCAGACCTCAAACTATACTATAAATCAATAGTGATAAAAACAGCATGGTACTGGCACAAAAACAGAGAGGTAGATGTATGTAACAGAATAGAGAACCGTGAGATTATCCCAGCTACTTACAGTTATTTGATCTTTGACAAGCCAATTAAAAACATTCAGTAGGGAAAAGATTCCCTGTTTAACAAATGGTGCTGGGCGAACTGGCTGGCAACCTGTAGAAGACTGAAACTGGACCCACACCTTTCACCATTAACTAAGATAGACTCTCACTGGATTAAAGATTTAAACTTAAGACATGAAACTATAAAAATGCTAGAAGAAAGTGCATGGAAAACTCTTGAAGAAATTGGCCTGGGCAAATATTTTATGAGGAGGACCCCCCGGGCAATTGAAGCCACACCAAAAATACATTACTGGGATTTGATCAAACTGAAAAGCTTCTGCACATCCAAGAACACAGTACGTAAAGCAAGCAGACAGCCCTCAGAATGGGAGAAGATATTTCCAGATTATGTCTCTGACAAAGGTTTAATAACCAGAATCTACAGAGAACTCAAATGTATTAGCAAGAAAAGAATAAGTGATCCCATCTCAGAGTGGGCAAGGGACTCGAAGAGAAACTTCTCTGAAGACAGGCAGGCACATAGCCTACAGATACATGAAAAAATGCTCATCATCCTTAATCATCAGAGAAATGCAAATCAAAACTACTTTGAGATATCATCTAACTCCAGTAAGATTGGCCCACATCACAAAATCCCCAACCCAGAGATGCTGGCATGGATGTGGAGAAAAGGGAACACTTCTACACTGTTGGTGGAAAGGCAAACTAATACGTTCCTTTTGGAAACATGTTTGGAGAGCACTTAGGGATCTAAAAATTCCTCTACTATTTGATCCTACAATTCCTCTACTAGGTATATATTCACAAGGCCAAAAATCACATTATAACAAAAATATTTGTACCAGAATGTTTATTGCAGCCCAATTCATAATTGCTAAGTCATGGAAGAAGCCCAAGTGCCCATGGATCCACAAATGGATTAATAAATTGTGGTAATGTACACCGTGGAATATTATGCAGCCTTAAAGAAAGATGGAGACCTTTCCTCTTTCATGTTTACATGGATAGAGCTGGAACATATTCTTCTTAGCAAAGTATCTCAATAATGGAAGAAAAAGTATCCAATGTACTCAGCCCTACTAGGAAACCAATTTACAGCTTTCATATGAAAGCTATAACCCAATTATAGCCCAGGAATATGGGTAAAGGAGAGAGGGAGGGGAGCAGGGGTGGATGGGTAGAGGGAGGGTAATTGATGGGATTACACGTTTGGTGCATCTTACAAGGGTACATGTGAAATTTCCTAAATGTAGAATATAAATATCTTAGCACAATAACTAAGAAAATACCATGAAGGCTATGCTAACCAGTTTGATGAAAATATTTCAAATTGTATATAAAACCAGCACATTGGACCCTATGATTGCATTAATGTACACAACTATGATTTAATTAAAAAAAAAGAAAATAGGTATATAAGGGACTTTTCTTAAACTGATAGAGGCCATCTACAGCAAACCCACAGCCAATATCATATTGAATGGAGTAAAATAAAAAACATTTCCACTCAGATCAGGAACCTGGGAAGGTTATTAAAAAAATCAAAACCAGCACAACTTTCTTTTCAGGAAGTCATGACAATTTAGATTTTGTGACCACATTCTTGGGCCTGAAACTATCCACTTTTAGTTTGTCTTGACATGATCCTCATGATAAGAGCTGAGGTAGGCTGGGTGCAGTGGCTTACTTTTGTAATCCCAACATTTTGTGGGACTGAGCATAGCAAGACCCCATCTCTATAAAAAACAATTAAAAATTATCTGGGTAGTTCCAACTACTTGGCAGGATGAGGTAGGAGGATGACTCGAATTCTGGAGTTCAAGACTTCGGTAAGCTATGACTGAACCACTACACTCCAGCCTAGGCAATGGAGTGAGATCCTGTCTCAAAATAATAATAATGATTTTTTTTTTTGCGGTTTTTGGCTGGGGCTGGGTTTGAACTCGCCACCTCTGGCATATGGGGCTGGTGCCCTACTCCTTTGAGCCACAGGCACCACCCAATAATCATTCATTTTTAAAAGAAAGAGCTGAGGGGTTCGAGTGTGGTGGGTTCAAACCCTGCCCAAGCCAGCTAAACGACAGTGACAACTGCAATGAAAAATAGCCAGGCATTGTGGCGGGCGCCTGTAGTCCCAGCTACTTGGGAGGCTGAGGCAAGAGAATCACTTGAGCCCAAGAATTTGAGGTTGCTGTGAACTGTGATGCCATAGCCTCTACCAAGGGCAACATAGTGAAACTCTGTCTCAGAAAAAAAAAAAAAAAGAAAAAAGAAAGAGCTGAGATGTCTTTGCATCTGGATGTATAGGTAAATCTCTTAAATATCCACAATTTTGTACTTCTGTTTCCCTCTTTGTGACTTCTCCCTTAAAAAAAAAATTCAATTTAGGGCCAGACGTGGTGACTCATGCCTGTAATCGTAGTGCTCCGAGAAGCCCAGGGAGTTGGATCCCTTGAGCTCAGGAATTTGAGACCAGCCTGAGCCAGAGAAAGACCCCTATCTCTACTAAAAATAGAAAAACTGGTTGGACGTTGTGGGAGGCACCTGTAGTCCCAGCTGCTCAGGAGGCGGAAGCAAGAGGATCACGTGAGCCCAAGAGTTTGAGGTTGTTGTGAGCTATGATGATGCCACAGCAGTCTACCTAGGCTAGGGCAACAGAGTAAGACTCCTCTCAAATAAATAAATAATAAAAAAAAATTAAAAAAGCAACTCAATTTAGTACTTCAGTGGTGGTGTCATTGCCGCCAATCTGGACTGAAAACTGTTGTCTGTACACTGTCATTCAGCGCCATACCCAACAACCTGAGAATTCTGCATAGTGACTCCTCTCTGGAGCTGAGCGAGTACCAGCAGTTCAGCAGTGATAATGACGAGCATGAAAAACTACTGTGGGCAAGCTCCACATTGTATATGAGGATGCTTTCCTTTTTGTACAACTGAAGAGTAAAATATATAAGCTTTTTAGCAGATGTGGTGATGTCAGGAATATATTTATGGCCCTACATAAAATAAAGAAAATGGCATGTGGGTTCTGTTTTGTGGTACACTATAACAAATGATGATGCAACTACCATGTGGTTTCTAAATGAGACCCGCCTAGATGACCGGATCATCTGCACGGATTGGGATCTAGGTTTTATTTTTTTATTTAGACAGAGTCACTTTGCTGCCCTCGGTAGAGTGCCTTGGCGTCATAACTCATAGCAACCTCAAACTCTTGGGCTCAAGCGATTCTCTTGCCTCGGCCTCCTTAGTAGCCAGGACTACTGGTGCCTACTATAATTCCTGGCTATTTTTTTTGTTTTGTTTTAGCTGGCCTTGGCCGGGGTTCGAATCCACCAGCCCCTATGC
Source organism: Galago senegalensis (assembly GCA_963575145.1). Lineage (NCBI taxonomy): Eukaryota > Metazoa > Chordata > Mammalia > Primates > Galagidae > Galago > Galago senegalensis. The sequence continues at coordinate 13,428 of CAUYTI010068434.1, read as the reverse complement.
ATGTGGCCGGCACCCTAACCACTGAGCTAAGGATGTCCAGCCTGAGATCTAAGTTTTAGAGAGGGTTAACAGTATGGCTGGGCTGATCTGGGGGCCAGGAAAGAGATGAGATTCATGAGAACCTAGATGCTGATGGAAGAGGCTTTGGAACACAGACTCAGGTCTGTTAAAGGAGAAGAATCCACTAGAGAAAAACTCTGAACTCTGACCCTTCGAATAACCTAGAACAACACCAGGTCTGTATATAACCCATTCTATGACGAGTTTCAATTACCTTACTTGCTGAGCAGAACCCCTTTTAATGTGCTTTTGTCTCTGAAAATTTATTAAATGCTACAGACAAAAAATTTATTTTATTCTCATCTGAATTCTGAAGCTGTCTGTCAGATTACCACTTTGACCATTAGGTAGGCAAAAGTGTTCTTCAAAGATGAATTAGTTATGTAACATCTGAGTTGGCCAGAACACAACTTCCCTTTTAGGAAGACTTCAGTTGGATTCTATCACCATGTGTCTGGGCCTCCAAACAATCATTTTTTAGAGCTTGCGTAAAATAAAGTTGAATAAATGGAAATTTAAAAAATGATCAAAAAACCACAAGCACATTATTTTAAACCATAGAAAAGTCTGGAAGAGTTTATAATAAAAGCAAAAATCCTCCTGCCCCACCCCTTCCTACCCTAGGCCTGTTCCCTGGGCAATATCTCTTAAATCTTTTTAACATTATTTTTTGGTTTATTTGTTTCTTGGTCGTTTCCTCCATATTGCTAAATAACGTGACTGCTTATGCTTATTTCTTTTTCTTTTCTTTTTTTTTTTTTTTTTGCAGTTTTTGGCTGGGGCCAGGTTTGAACCCACCACCTCCAGTATATGGGGCCGGCACCCTACTCCTGGAGGCACAAGCACCACCCGTGACTGCTTATTTTCATTTTAAACATTATCTATTGACTTTCCGCTTTCACAGATGAAGATTTAGCTCACTTACACCCACATTTGCACTTCTTTACTCTTCATCTTCTCAATATAGTTTATAACAGTTTCCTGGCTGAGCACAGTGGCTCAGGCCTATAAATCCTAGCACTCTGGGAGGCCAACGCGGGTGGATTGCCTGAGCTCACACGTACGTATGTTCAAGACCAGCCTGAGCAAGAGCAAGACCTCATATCTAAAAATAGCTGAATGTTGTGGCAGGAGCCTGTACTCCCAGCTTTTCTGGAGGCTAAAGCAAGAAGATGGCTAGAGCACAAACGTTTTAGGTTGCTGTGAAATATGATGCCAGGGCACTCAATCCCAGGGTGACTGATTGAGATTCTGTCTCAAAAGACAAATAAATAAAATAAAATAGGGTCTGGGTTAGATGATTTTACTCAACTATATAGGCTAGTATAAGTGTCCTGGGCATATTTAAGGTAACGAGGCTATGCTATGATATTTGGTGTATTAAATGTATTTTAGACTTGTGATATTTTCAATTTACAACAACTTTATAGGGACACAACCTCATTGTAAGTTGAGGAGCATCTGCACTTGCTTTTTCTATTGTTATATAGCATAGATTAGGTTATGCTACAGTAATGATCGACAAAAAATCCTTAGTGACTTAAAATCCCTAAGATCTTTTCCTCCCACCAACATTTTCACTGATTTCAATCATTTCATGATTACCTGGGGGCTCTACTCTATGCCATAATCATCCTTCTGGGACCAGGCTGACGGTAATCCCAGCCTTTGAAATGACGGTGATGGAAGGAATAACAGAGAGGCAAAGCATATGGTGGTTCTTAAAGGCTCTGGTTAGAAAGGACATACATCAGTTTTTTCCACATTTCAGTTCCAAAACACGTTGCCAAGACTGACTCTGAGGGAGTGGAGAAGTGCCTGTCGGGAGAGTCTCTGAATATTAGTGATGAGTTATACAGTTTACTACAGATACTCTTGTAACTGTAATATAAGCATACCTCCATTTTTGGTCCCACCACATAATCTCCCCATGTTGTAAGATGACAATGATGATGTCCCTTTACCTGTCCTCCACCCCTCTTCCTCCTTTTCTACTGTCCAGCTTTTTTCATCTGTACTTTTAACTTTACATTGTCAAAGCTGATAATTAAGTTGTCCACGCTCTGTCTTTAATTTGAAAAGTTTAAAATTAGTAAAAGGTATATTATTGTGAATATGTAAATATGGTTTTCCTCAAAGCCAGGGCGAGTTGAACAATTGTATCTTTTGTTTTCTGGAATTTTTATTTACCATTCTGTATTACTGTATTTGCATTTTTTGCACCAATTCATTTGTTTTAAACTCTCTATAAAAAGTAGGTCTTGTGTGGAAATTCCCCTACATCCCCCCCCCCAATGATCTATCTGTGCTCTTGCTCCAATCTGGATTGGTTACCCTCTAGACCAGGGTTTCTCAACATTGGCCCTATTGACATTTTGGGCCAAATAATCCTTTGTTGTGTCCTGTGCATTATAAAATGTTTGGCATCATCCTGGCCTCGTACAGCTATTAGATACAGTAGCATGCATGCACGCACGCACACACACACTCTAACTTGTGAAAACCAAAAATGTCTCCAGACACTATCAATTGTTCCTGGTAGACCATTGGAGAGGAAAAATTGGCACTGGTTCAGAATCACTGCTCTAGACATTAGTCACCATCTAGGGCCTTTTCCTCACTATAGTCCTAGGTCAGATCAATTATTTTATAGATCCTGTGTTTATCTCTTTTGTGGTTGACTCCCTTATTTTGCTGGAACACATCATCAAGAAACTTTTAAAGACGAAATATGTGGTAAGTAGATTTTCTGTCCTCCTTACCCTCTCTAGCACATTCTTGATAGTTTGAATTGGTATAGAATTCCAGGCTGAAAATCATTTTCTACAGGCCTATGAAGTCATTGGTCCATTGTCCTCTAGCATACAATGCCTGCCAGGTTTTTGTTCCTCTTTTTCCTTTGTTGGAATTTTATTCTTTTCTTTATTATTGATGTCCTAAAATTTCACGACAATGTTCCTATAGTTGTACCAGTTTTTATATTTTGTTTTGATTTCATTTACTATGATGGGGTTTCACACTTTCGATCTGTGTCCTTTTTTTTGGAAATTGTCTTGTACCACTTTTTTCTTTTCTTTTCTCTCTCTCTCTTTCTTTCTTTTTTTTTTTTTTTGAGATAGAGTCTCACTTTGTCACCTTCAGTAGAGTGCTATGGCATCATAGCTCACAGCAACCTCCAACTCTTGGACTCAAGTGATTCTCCTACCTCAGTCTCCCGAGAAGCTGGGACTACAGGCACCTGTCATGACACCTGGATATTTGTAGAGATGAGGTCTCGCTCCATCTCAGGTTAGTCTCAAACCTGTGAGCTCAGGCAATCCACCCACCTCGGCCTTCCAAGTGCTGGGATTACAGGCGTGAGTCACCATGCCCGGCCCTGTACCACTTACTTCTAATTCCTTCCCCTCAAATTCTTCTGCTGTCTCTGGCTCCTATTAGGTGAATATTGGGTATCTTGGAGTGTGTCCCTACTTTTTTTTTCAGACAAGAGTTTCACTCTGTCGCCTTTGGTAGAGTACCATAGCATTATGGCTCACAGCAACCTCAAACTCTTGAGCTCAAGGGACCCTATTGCCTCAGCCTCTGGAGGAGCTGGGACTACAAGCACCTGCCAGAAAGCCCACCTATTTTTTTTAGGGATGGGTTTCACTCTGGCTCAGGCTGGTCTTAAACTCCTGAGCTCAGGCAATCTCCCACCATGGCCTCCCAGAGTGCTAGGAGTACAAGTGTGAGCCACTGCCCCAACCTCTGATTCTCTAACTTTCATTGCCATGATTAGCATTGATCAGTCAGGAGAATTCCTTCCCTCTTGCTGGTAATTGGTTTAGGAACCTAGGCTCTAGCCAATCAGAGGGTGACAAGCCTGTGATGACAGTTATTAATAAATTCTGAGGTTGGCTGGGCTCAGTAGCTCATGTCTGTAATCCTAGCACTCTGGGAGGCCAAGGTGAGTGGATTGTTTGAGCTTAGGAGTTTGATGCCACACTCAGCAAGAGTGAGATCTTCTCTACTAAAAATAGAAAAAACTGGTGGGGCACAGTGGCTGGTACCTATAGTCCCAGCTACTTGGGAGGCTGAAGAAAGAGGATCTCTTAAGCCCAAGAGTTTAAGGTTGCAGTGAGCTGTGACATCATGGTACTCTACCCAGCACCACAGAGTGAGACTCTGTCTCAAGAAAAAAATAAAAGGTTCAGAGGTGAACAATGATCAGGGGGGAACCCTAGGGAGACAGAAATGAAGGATGTGTAGTTTATTCTTGAAGAAAAGATTGTATCTTTCCTTCTCACTAGATGTGAATAAGTGTGCATATACAGATTACTATTATATAAACAATTTTTTACAACCACAACTATTATATAAACAATTTTTTTACAACCACAGAAGACATTAGCCCTAGGATGAATGGGATGCCTTATATGGAAGAAAGAAGGACCAAAGAACCTGTGTCTTTCATAAGACTATCCAGCTGCTGAATCAACTAACCTTGCAGCACTATCTCTGGATGTCTTATTATATGAGATAATACATGATATTTTATTGTTTAAGCCAGGCGTCCTCAAACTACAGCCTGGGTGCCACATGTGGCCCACCTAGGACATTTATCTGGCTCACTGGGTGTTTTTGCTGCAGCTGCCTGTCCTGCTTAGCAGCTGACTTGTCCCGGGGCTCGCAGTCTGGCCCTCCAATGTTCTGAAGGACAGTGAACTGACCCTCTGTTTAAAAAGTTTGAGGACTCCTGAAAGCTCTTATTATATGAGATAATACATAATATTTTATTGTTTAAGCCAACTGTGGCAAGGTTTTCTGTTAACCCGCAGTTAAAAACATTCCCATATCAAAGCTCATACGTTTTCCATTTATTTTCATCCTCGTGTAGGGAAAATAAATTGATCCCTCATGAACCCAAGGGTATATCTTCAGAGTTCATGACCTTTCATCTGGAGAGTTGGATAAAATCACTGTCTTACTCTCAGTTTTTACCCTGTGATATGATAAGTCATCCTCTGGTCAGTAACATTCTTTTCTGAATTAGAGAGGAAAGGGAATGTCCATTTTTTATGGAATGACTATTATGTCCTATGTTATCAGAGACTTTAAAACACAATCTTATTTATTCTTTTTTTTTTTAACTTGAGGTCTTTATTTATTTATTTTTATTATTTTTCAGTTTTTGGCCGGGACTGGGTTTGAACCCGCCACCTCCTGCAGGGTAGGGCTAGTGCCCTACTCCTTTGAGCTACAGGTGCCACCCAATCTTATTTATTCTTAACAACTCTATGCTCATTATATAGGTGAGGAAACCGAGGGTCTGAGAGGCAAAGTAATTTGCTCAAGGTCACTAGCTAGGAAGTGACAGAGTTGGAATTTAAACCAACAGAGTCTATGTCAAAGCCAGTGCCATTAATCAGGGTACTATATTATCTCTTTCTGTTTTCTTCACTCAGAACACTAGGTAAAAACCTCTCTTTGAGTTTCCTTTTTCTTGAGGAGTCATCTCACTGACTATATCAGGGATGAGTTCTGTCTCAAGCAATATTCTCAAGTGTACTCTTTTTTCTGCCTTGATTTCACTCAGACCCCATAATCTAATGCCAATCAACCATAGTAATCTTTATTTTCTGGGAGAAGTAAGAATATCTGACACATGTTTCTGGCCAGTTTAGTTCATTCTGCATATCACAATGGAGTTTCCTCATTTTTGAGCATCTCCCCTCTGCAACTTTGCTAAAATAGAAAAAGTAATGAGACTAAACTTTACTTTTATCACAGGGTGTTTCTGGAGGGATACCTTGGATATGCCTCAACCTCTCCTCCTAGTGGTTGTCCACCTGTATTGCTCCCAGAGATAACTTTTCCTAGGCTCAGAAAAAGCTTTTAACATGTCTTGTGAAGCATACTTTTGTCTAAGTAAAGGGACATTCCTACTGTGTAGCTAGATGACTTCTCTCTTCTTCTTCTTCTCTTATAATATATTTTAAAATCATGCTGAGTACATCAATAGAGTAAAAGATAAAAACCACATGGTCATCTCAATAGACCCAGAAAAAGTGTTTGAAAAAATTCAGTACCCTTTTGATGATATAAAGACTCAACAAACTAGGAATAGACCAGAACTTCCTTACCTTGACAAAGGGAATCTATGAAAACCCCATAGCGAACATCATCAATGGTGAAGGACTGAAAGCTTTCTCCTAAGATCAGGAATAATATGCTTCTATTCAACATTGTACTGGAGGTTCTAGTTAGGGCAATTAGGAAACAAAATGAAATAAAGGGCATTCAATTTGTAATGATCATGTATATAGAAAATTCCTATGGTGTCCCCCAAAATAAATATTAGAGCCATTAGTTCAGCAAAGTTATAGCACACAAGGTTAGTATAACAAAGATCAATTGTATTTCTATACACTAGCAAAAAAAATCCAAAACAAAATTAAGAAAGTAGTTCTAGGCTTGGTGCCCATAGCTCAGTGGTTAGGGTGCCAGCCACATACAACAGGACTGGAGGGTTCAAACCCACCCGGGGCCTGCTAAAAACAACAATGACAACTACAACCAAAAAATAGCCAGATGTTGTGGCTGGCACCTGCAGTCCCAGCTACTTGGGAGGCTGAGGCAAGAGAATTGCTTAAGCCCAAGAGTTTGAGGATGCTGTGAGCTGTGTTGCCATGGCACTCTACTGAGGGCAATATAATGAGACTCTGTAAAAAGAAAGAAAGAAAGAAAGAAAGAAAGAAAGAAAGAAAGAAAGAAAGAAAGAAAGAAGAAAGAAAGAAATTCCATTTACAATAGCATGAAAAAAAATAAAATACTTAGAAATAGGTTTAACAAAAGAAATGTCAAAAGTACGTGCCAAACATTGAAAACTACAAAATATTGCCTAAAGAAAATAAAGAAGATCTACACAAATGTAAAGATATCCCATGTTCATGGATTAAAAAATTTAATATTATTAAGATGTCAATATCTTCCAGATTGATCTATAGATGTAATGCAATTTCTATCAAAAATTTTAGCTGTCTTTTTTTTTTGTAGGTATTGACAAGCTGATCCTAAAATTCATATGAAATGCAATAGTCAGCATAGCCAAAACAATCTTGAAAGAGAAAAACAAATTTGGGGGACTCAGACTTCCTGATTTCAAATTTACTATAAAGCTATAATACATAAAAAGCACGGTACTGACATAAGTATAGACATGTAGATCAATGGGATGGAATTAACAGCTCAGAGGTAATCTTCACATTTATAGTCAATTGATTTTGACATGAGTGAGTTTCAAGACCATTGAATGGAGTAAAGAATAGCCTTTTAAACAAATAGTGCACAACTGGATGTACACATGGTTGATGATTGGTTATACACATGTGAAAGAATGAAGTCAGACACATATTCCCACCATATATGAAAATTAACTCAAAATATATCAAAGAGCTAACACTATAGAAACTCTTGGAAGAAAACATAGGTATATGTTCAAGACCTTGGATTAGGCAATGACTCCTTAAACATGACACCAAAAGCATATTCAACCAAAAAAATATATAACTTGTATATCATCAAATTAAAAATGTTTGGACTGGGTGCAGTGGCTCATACCTGTAATCTCAGCACTTTAGGAGGCTAAGACAGGAGGATAACTTGAAGTAAGAGTTCAAGACCAGACTGAGGGCCAGGGCAAGGTGGCTCACTCCTATAATCCTAGCACTCTGGGAGGTCAAGGTAGTGGATCCCTTGAGCTCAGGAGTTTGAGACCAGCCTAAGCAAGAGCAAGACCCCATCTCTACTAAAAAATAGAAAAAGTAAGAGAGTGTAATGGTACACACCTGTAGTCCTAGCTCCTCAGGAGGTTGAGCCCAGAGGATCATTTAAGCCCAAGAGTTTGAGGTTATTGTGAGCTAAGATGATGCCATGACACTCTAGGTCAACAGAATGAGATTCTGTCTCAAAACAAATAAACAAACAAACAAACAAAAAAAAAAAAAAAACGACGAGCCTGGGCAACATAGTCACCACATAGCCTGGTGACACATGCCTGTAATTCTGGCTACTCTGGAGGCTGAAGGAAAAGGATTGCTTGAGCATAGGAGTTTGATATTATAATAAGCTATGATTGTGCCACTGCACTCCAACCTGGGCAACAGAGCAAGATCTTGTCTCAAGAAAAAGTGCTTTGAAGGACATCATCAAGAAAGTAGAAAGACAACCCATGGAATGGGAAAAAAATTGCAAATCATATATCTGATTAAGGGAATTGTATTAAGAATATGTAAAGAACACTCACAACTCAACAATAAAAAAGACTAATAACCTAATTCAAAAATGAACAAAAGTTCTGAATAGACATTTCTCCATAGAAGGGTTGTTCATAGCCAATAAGGAGATGTTCGACATCATTAGCAATCACAGAAATGCAAATAAAATCACAATAAAATACTACTTCACACACATAGGATGGCTATAACCAAAAAGTCAGATAATAACAAGTGTTGGTGAGGATGTAGAGCAATTGGAATTCTCATACATTGCTGATGAACATGTAAAATGGTGTGGCCACTTTGGAAACAACAATTCCTTGAAATGTTAAATGTGGAGAACCATATGACCAGCAATTCTACTAATGTTACTAATACTTTGGAGTATATACCCCAAAACTTGAACATGAATGTTCATACCACCATAATTCATAACAGGCAAAGAGTGGAAAGAATTCAAATGCCTATCTACTGATTAGTGGAAAGAATGCCTATCTACTGATTAGTGGATAGAAAAATACTGGCTTGGTGCCCATAGCACAGTGGTTACAGCACCAGCCTGGTGCACCAAGGCTGGCAGGTTGAAACCTGGCTCAGGCCAGCTAAATAATGACAACTGCAACAAAAACATAGCTGGGCATTGTGGTGGGTGCCTGTAGTTCCAGCTACTTGGGAGGCTGAGGTAAGAGAATCATTTGAGCCCAAGTGTTTAAGGTTACTGTGAGCTATGACATCACAGCACTCTACTGAGGGTGACAAGGTGAGACTCTGTCACATAAAAAAAAGTCACATTCTAATCTTGTGACTGAATCATTGATTAATCCTGATTCTAATATTTTCTAACATTCTATATCCTATGTGTATATATTATATATGCATATATTATGTATGCACATATCATATATGTATATATTATGTATATTCAAATATACACACACACTTCTGTTTGTATCTACTAATGAATGTAATATATATTTGCAATACATATAGATTTGCTTCCAACTTTTTCATTTTTAGGTATTTTAATTTTTTTTCATAAAAATATTCAGCTTGAGGGCATTGCCTATGGCTCAGTGAGTAGGGTGCCAGCTGGCCAAACTGTGACAACAATAACAACAACAACAAAAAATAGCCGGGAGTTGTGGCTGGCACCTGTAGTCCCTGCTACTCGGGAGGCTGAGGCAAGAGAATCACCTAAACCCAAGAGCTGGAGGTTTCTATGAGCTGTTGATACCATGGCACTCTACCGAGGATGACAAAGTGAGGCTCTGTGTCTAAAAAAAAACTACTCCACTTGGTAGAAGTTTCTGTTTAATAAACTCTAGAAGCCAAAATGTTAAAACAAATAAAACAAAGCTAGGTGAGGTGGCCCACACCTGTAGTCCCAGCACTTGGGAGGCTGAGGCAGGTGGACTGCCTGAGCTCACAGGTTCAAGACCAGCCTGAGCAAGAGTGAGACCCTGTCTCTAAAAAATAGCCAGGTGTTGTGATGGGCACCTGTAGTCTCAGCTACTTGGGAGGCTGAGGCAAGAGAATCACTGAACCCAAGAGTTTGAGGTTGCTGTGAACTAAGATGCCATGGCATGCTACTGAGGGTGACCAAGTGAGACTCTGTCTCAAAAACAAAAAAAGAAGTATTAATAGTTGCTAACAGATGGAGGTGAGAGTTGGGGGGCGGAGTGATCACTAGAGAATATCAGTGGCAAAAATAGCATTTAAATCCATGATAATGGGCTGAGCACAGTGGCTCATACCTGTAATCCTAGCACTTTGGGATGTTAAGGCAGGTGGATTGCTTGAGCTCAGCAGTTTGAGACCAGTCTGAGCAAGAGTGAGACCCTGTCTCTACTATAAATAGAAAAATTAGCATTGCATTGTGGTGGGTGCCTATGGTCCCAGCTACTCCAGAGGCTGAGGCAGAAGGATCTCTTGCGCCCAAGAGTTTGCTGTGAGCTATAACATCATGGCCCTCTACCCAGAGCAATAGAGTGAAACTGTGTCTCAAAAAAAAAAAAAAAATCCACGATAATGGATTAGTTCACCCAGTGAGTATGAATGAAAAGAGAAAAGGGTATAGGCAGGTCACCGAAGAATACCAATATTTAGACATCTACCATAAGGTAAATGAGGTGGTGCCTGTGGCTCAAAGGAGTAGGGTGCCAGCCCCATATGCTGGAGGTGTTGGGTTCAAACCCAGCCCCAGCCAAAAACTGAAAAAAAAAAAAGTAAGGAAGAATAAGTAGCAAAGGTGAGTGAGTTGTGACTAAGAAGGTCAAAGGAAAACCATGGAATCATGGTGCCAAGAAAGCCTGTAGTTCAGTCAGCTAGGGTGATGGCCATATACACTGGGGCTGACAGGTTCGAAGCCAGCCCAGGCCTGCCAAAACAACAATGACAACAACAACAACAACAACAACAAAATAGCCGGGCATTGTTATGGCACCTGTAGTCCCATCTACTTGGGAGGCTGAGGCAAGAGAATGGCTTAAGCCCAAGAGTTTGAGGTTGCTGTGAGCTGTGATGCCACAGCACTCTCCCCAGGGTGACAGCTTGAGATTCTGTCTCAAAAAAAAAAAAAAAAGACAAGGGGGAAGTTTATCTCAAAATGTAAGGAGTGGTTAAGAGTGCTGAATGCTGCTGAGAGTGTGAGTAAAATGAAGATAGATAAATGCCCATTAGATTTGGCAAAATTTAGGTCATTGGTGACAACAGCTGTTTTGGTGGAATTGTAGAGGTGAAGGTGTGACTGAAATAGATTAAGGATTGAATGGGAGGCAAGGAGTGGAAGCAGCATGCATAGACAACTTTATACATGAGAAGTTGGCTATATTTGGGAACAGATAAATAGGATAGAGTTGGAAGTGAATATACGGTCAAGAGAGTGTTTATTTTTTAAGGTCAGCAATAAAAGAAGCTTGCTTGAACTGTGATGGAAATGATCCAAAGGAGAGGAAGAGGTTGCTATTGCAGAAGAGAATGGAGATAACTGACATAACAGATCTTTGAAGAGAAAACAAGGAATTAGATTTGGAGCACCATGGAGGGACTCTTGAAATTTAAGTTCAAGTTTAAAGTCAAGGGACTTTAAGGGATGCTTTAAGGTCACAAACTTAAACCTCAAGGTTTAAAGTGAACTTGAAGTGAAACCAATCTGTCTGGCTGTGTGATATTCTCCCACACTAGTCAGTAACTTGAGTGTAGGTTCCAAAAAGGCAGATGTCAGACTTCATCCAGAGTTGGGTTTTTTTTTTTTATTATCTCTTTTATTCTCCAATCCTGGGATCTATTTGGGCATTTTTAAAAGATTAGAAAGAAGCCTGTGTCTATCATCTCAGGAAATTTTCTTTCATTGATTTATGTATATATATGAATGAATTTTTATTTAGATATAAATTTATATGAATTTATGCATGAATTTGTGGTATGTGTAAACCATATAGTAAAAATTGGATTGCTTGTCCCCTTTCTCCACTCCTGGATTAGAATTCAGCTTTCTTGTTTGGCTAGTTGTTGTTGTGTTGGTTTGGTTTTTTGAGCTTCAGAAATTTTGTGGTTCTCTCTCATGTTCTCTGTGCATTTGAGTTTCTGCTTTTAAAGGACTCTGCTATTGTTCTAGCAGAGTTGGGGTTTTGCAAGCATAGTAAGTGGAGAGCAAAGGAGTGGAGATATCTTCAAGAATGAAACGTGGATTCAGGACTGGTTAAGGAGTGAAGTGAAGTTGGGGGAGACTTATGAATAGTGAGAAGAGTAATGGGCAATAGATTTGAGGTCTTAGACTGTGTGTATGAGTGAGTGAGGGTGTGTATGTGTGTGTTTTTTGTGTGTGTTGGCAGTGAGAGTGAGTGGTAGAGGAAGTGGATATTTTAAATAAAAATGGCAGAAGTAATAGAACTTTTGTGATAATGAGGTCTAGGAGTTACCCTGGTAGTAGTAGGTGGTTGAGTTGGAGTTGAGGGAAAGGATTGTGGAAGATGAATAGGTCAAGAAAATGAGAATCTGGTGTTTTATCCGTGTGCATGAGGAAGCACTAACTTTGTAGTATAGGAGGGAAAGGTATCTACAGAGTGTGAGTCAGCCATTGTGCTTATTCTGTTGCAAACAAACCAGTTTTTGCATTTGAATTTTGACTTCCTTGAACATCTGATGGACCCTCCGCAATACTAGGTAACTCAAGATTTTCCGGATTTGCTCCCTCTCCCATTCCTCAGAGCAGCTATTTTGACTACATACTTCTTTCCAGATTAGGTACTTTACCACCTCTCCCCTCCTACTTTGTAGATGACTTTGCCTCCTATTCCACAAATAGGCCATTAGGAGGGACATCTTTCTCACCAACCCTTTATATACAAACTCACCTTTATATGCACAATTCTATGCTTGCTTCCTTCTTCGGTGGGAATTCTATCCATTCATCTAAAGCTAATGCTGCACCAATTTCCTTCTCTCCCATATCTTTGCCTTATTTCTAACTTGATGTTTCACCTGAGGCTGTAAATAGGCAAGTGTCTGTCCCATGTATACAATAGCAGCAGCTATGCCACTGCCACTTTACTGGACTCCTCTTTCAAACTTGTTGAAAGAAATTGAAAAGTAAAGCAAAACTGGTTGGAAAGAAATTGGTGTCTCTACTTTTTCAAGTTCATAATCACTTCTTTTTTCTTTTAACTTTTTCTTTTGACATAATATCAGATTTACAGAAAAGTTGAAAAGAAAAGTAGGAAAAAAAATCCCATTTACCTGTCAGCCAGATTCCTCAGTTGTTAACATTTTACCACATTTTAACCACATTTGTTTCATCCTTCTCTCCCCACTCTCTCTCTCACATATACATCCCTCTTTTGTTCTATAACATCTGAGAATAGGCTATAGACATGATGCCACTTACTCTTGAATACTTTGGCATGTAGTTCTTAAAAATAAGGACCCAAGGGGCAGTGCCTATGGTTCAAAGGCGCAGGGCATCAGCCCCATATACCAGAGATGGTGGGTTCAAACCCAGCCCTGGCCAAAAACTGCAAAAAAAAAAAAAAAAAAAAAAAAGTGGGGGTGGGAGGGAGAGAAATAAGAAAAGAAAAGGAATCAAGGACAGTGAGCCAAAAAAGAAAATAAAAAT
>CAUYTI010068430.1:0-17184 GCA_963575145.1 Galago senegalensis | reverse complement strand
TATAAATTTATATAAATATAAATTATATAATATAAATATATATTTATAAATAAATATATAATATAAATATACAAATATATATTATATAAATATATAAATATAAATATATAAGTATAAATATATATTTATATATTATATATTATAAATCTTTACAATATAATACATAAAGTAAGTCAAACTGTAAACTGTATTTCTTATTTTGTATCAAAAGACTTTGAAAGTCGCTGAATTAGAAAATGTGCCCAGGCACCTCTTGGAATCCCCTCTTTTTCTCCAATTCAAATGATCCTGCTTTATAGCTTCTCTTTATTTTTCAGCTTACACTTTAAATAACCAACATTTCTTCATGTCTCTCTAAGAATTACTGGCAAGGAGTCTAAATCCTAGGAGTAATTTCTAAACTACCCAGAGTGTCAGACAGCTGATAGCAAACCTCTTCCTGGGGTGGCCGGTCCCCTGGAGTGTGAATTGCTGGTTGGGCTGCAGCAGCAGCCTGCCAATTGCTGAAAGGAAGCCGGGCTTCGTGGCCATCCGATTTGCAGGGAGAGACCAGGAAAATGTCAGAACAAGGATAGAAGCACAGAGATTGCAAACCCAAAATAAACACAGTGCTGGCACCAGGCATTTATTGGCTTAGCACAAAATATCGTGTGGCATTTTACAGTAACAGCAAGATAACTACATGGGGGTCCAATTCATAAATCACTGGAATCCCAGTAATAAGGACAGAGGAGCCGGGACACCGCCAGGCCGCATTACAGCCACAGCAAGAGGCCTGGCTCGGAATTTCCTCACTCAGACTTGGTTTCCATCTGCCCGTTGGCACCATTTTAACCTGGCGTCTACATAAAGCCTGCGTGCGATTTCTCCACTGGGAACCACTTTCTGTTTTTTGATTCTCCACCAAAATAACGGGGGATGGAAATACTGGCAAACGTTTGGTCAGAAACTGTGTGGGTTTTTCAATAATTTATTTTGAGAATCGGTAATAATAGAAATTACATAGTTCTTCTAAGGAAGAAAAAATAATGTAGTGAATTCTGACTGGCATGTGCAGCCACTGTGTCCCCGGTGGATGCCTCAGAATTTGCTCTGGTCCAAAGTATAAAACAGCCTTGTCTTTGTGTGCAGTTATCTAATATTTCCATCAGAACCTGTTGTTGTGGCTCCAGAAGTCCTAATCTCATGTTGTCACATAGTGACAAAGGATGCCTGTGCCTGCAACAGCAGATTCCAAACCTGAAAATTTGGTAGACTATGTAGACATTATTTGCAAAATTTTTCGGTGGCGTGAGTCTCTCATGTCATCCAAAAAAGTGAATGCCTCAGCTGTCCAAGAAGAAAGTTTGATTTATTTAGTAACGACCACTCTGATACGAGGAGTGCGTTACTCTTCGCACATAGCCCTGCACTCAGCATTCAGCCCGTGCGTGATCTGCTTTTCCCCTGGGTGTTGCATGAGTTTTTGTTGTTCAAGTCAACCTCCTTCCTTCAGTTTCCTCAATTTACAAGTAACAGCAACTAAATTCCATAATAACATGAGCAATAATGAAAAGTAAGTGAAATAACATGGCCATATATTACAGAGATTCATACTATGATAAAAAAAGAAACATTGCATCTTAAAAATCACTGTCAGAATTCAGTGTTTTAATTAATATTTTTATGATTTATTAATCTTCAAGATTATAAGGGATGTTCACAGAAAAGTTATTAGCAGAACATGAACTAAAAATAAAATTGTAGGCCTCTTGCTAGCAAAATAGACACTTCTCAGCCAAGTCACACCTTAAAATGGATTCCCCAGCCCTCATTGGATGGAAAAATCAAGCACAATCCCATGCGTCCGATGTCACTCGTGAACACTCACAACTCCCCTACAGCTTGGTGAACATGTGCATTTGAGAAGCCTGCTCAGCTCCGATCCTGTCCTCTCTGTCTCTTCTTTGAAGCAGACACGTCTGGTTTCTGGTCTGGGCTTGGGTTCCCAACCTGTTAGACTGACCACCCAGGAAGTAGCCACCATTTATGAGAAAGAAAGCTCTCCTTTCCAAACGATAAACCTCATTTTTTTTTTTTTTAGTTAACAATAACAATATAAATTTTTAGTAAAGTTCTTGATCTCTCAAGATTCATTAAAAAATGGACTGCTATTTAGGAGTTGAAATCTCAAAGTTAGATTTAATAAAATTTGCATCTAAGTCAAAAATCCCTACTTATGATTCCCCAAATTGGGCATTCTTCAAGCACAAAGCTGTAAAATCCAGTGGCAGAACGGAGTCTCCCTGAATGATGGAAGTTTTTGTAGTTTTCATAGGTCAGAAAACATGGGATTACATGAGATGGCTGAAGGCTATTTGTATGCACAGAATTTAACACAATATTTCTCATAAAAACATAAAAATCACACATTATACCTAATTTATTACCTAATGGCTTGGAGAAGAGACACAGGCAGTTAGCACTCAGAAAGGCCACTGCTTAACTGTGAAAACAGCCAACACGGTGGGATTAGTGCTCTCAGGTGGCAAGCAATGGCTCGGAACTTCATAACCTACAGAAACAACCGATTTTCAACTTCTCTGAAGATAGAGTTTCCTTTACGTCAACAAAGCATGACTCCTACAGATGCCCCGCAACCATGCTTTCATCTGATGTCTGCAGCCACATACTGATTTATGAATGTGGAATGTTTTAACATAAGAATAAGGATATTCCATTGTGCCTGAAAAATGAGGAGTTTGGCAGCTCAGCTCAGGTCCTGGCTCCTAGGTTTGCCGTGAATTAATGATCTCCCAGTACAGTGAATAACCTCTCTCTACCAACTTCAAAATGAGCAGCACCACCCAGGGATAGCACCTCGAAAGCCAAAAAATCCCCCCGAAACAAAAAATGCTTTACATTAGCAGTTTCATACAGTTGGCTTAAAAGTGCTAAAAGAAGATCTGTAATAAAATCTTTAAGAAATTAATGTTGCAAGTATTCCTACGAAAATGACAATGCTTTTGAAAAATAATATTGACATCTTTGGCCCTTGAAAAACAAATCAACAAATCATTGACATACGTTAGTATATAAATTATTAATATTAATCATAATTATGAGTATTAACATTACTATAATATTACATCAAAATATAATTATAGTTATAATATCAATGGTATTAAGATTAATGAAAAGTAGATTTTGTTTCTTAAAGCAGAACAGATCTCTCTTAAATATTTTTTAAGTCATTGTTCTTTGTAGATAAACATCAAAACCAATTTTCATTTCTTTAGATGTATCCCATAATAATAATACTTCTAAAATTTCTTGTACAGGACTTCAAAGAAGTGAGTACTAGAGGCTCATCTATTTTATATATGGCAAAAGGAAAAATTCCAAAAGGTGCGACAGACTTCCTTAGGGACATGTAGCTTTCAAACGCCGGAACCAGCATTCCTGTTCAAACTACTCAAAAATGAACAAGCTTCCATTTAAAAAAGACTTCCAGATTACTCTGAATTACTGAAGTTGCACTATATTTAATTTTTGTATTTCAGAATACACGGTGATCTATAGTTATATTTTACCTTCCCTTAAAGGCAGTGCATGCGTGTTTCCCTGGCAGAAATATTTGAAAATACCACACCAAGCCCCAATAAGGCAAAGAGTTACTACAGATATATAAGAATATGTCAGCGGCCAGATGTGCCCAAAGGAAAACCTTAATTTCATGATAATAAGTTTATTCTGGTTTATTTCTCTCTGAAGGTGTGAGAAAGGGCTCTCCTGTTTCCTCACTCATCTTCTACAATAACCAGAAAGGATATCAATTATTTTTGCTAGACAGGCTGCCAATGCCCTGGTAAGTAAATAGTTTTTAGGAGGTTTCATCTGAAAGGAAGTAAAATATGTGTCACTTTCCTAATCAACTGTCAGGCATCTTTTATTCTAACACGTTTTCAGAGAGGAAGACAGAATTGCCACGGTGGAAAACTGATAGGAACTTTGGGTATTTTCAGAAAAAAATTACTCAAGATAATATAGTCTCCAAACATGGTAATTTAGACAAAGTATTTGTCATCTCCCAAAAAAGAAAGAAGGGAATGAAAAGACTGAAGGAAACTGTATAATTGTACCTGGAGACGTGGCAAATGTTTCATCATTAAGCACCTGCGATGTGGTGGGTAAATAAGAGAAGACCAAGAGCTCTTAATAAAGGGCTCATCCAGTTGGCAACTATGTGGGTCAGCACCGTCCAGTTCTCAGCCCAGGTCTGAGTAAGGCTTCAATCAGAAAAGGCAGGCTGGATGCAGACCACCGCGGGGCTCTCGTGCCCTGCTAAGTTGAACCATAATGACAGACAGAAGCACAGGGTCTGCTCTGTGTCTCTTGATCTGCCCTGGATTTTTTCGCTCTGTATGTGTGTGTTTAAGAATAAAATGTAAATGTGTGTCTAAAAGAACACAGAAACCCGGAGACCACCACGGAAACAGAGTGAACAGAATCCCAGGGAAACGCTGCCTGCTACCCTCTTCCCTGACAGAGCCACATGAGAGCACACAAGAGAGATGGTGGAACAAACCGTGCTCCATGGCCCTACCACGACCAGGCTTTATTATATGCTTAAGGGAAAGACCCAGAATTTTGAGTGCCATTCTGTCAATTTAACACACAAAATGGGAAGCATATTCAAGGAAGGCAGGCAGAAAAAGGTAAACATGAAGTTATGAGCAATGTTGCCGTCATTGGGTGCCTGTATTCGTATATTGTTTGCCTGTTAAACAAAACTTAAAGATCACTATGAGCTTGGCTACTTTCCATGAGTGCTGTAACTTGAACTATTTTAATAAGAGAGTGAATCTGCATGTAGGTCACTGCTGGTGAAACGAGGGAACCTTCGTGCCCTCTCTGATTAGAGCCCTAGACAGGCCGATAACCAGCTAGACGCTAATCCTCTTCAGAAAGGGGGCTTAGGACAATGCAATTATATGAGTTTGACATATTTATTTCTAAAACCAGAAATATAGCGTTTTTCTTTGCTATGTCAGGTTGGCTTCTCTGGATTTGCCCAGTTTAATCATTTATTCTGTTCTCTGCTTGACAGCCACAGCTGTCAAAAAATACTCTTAAATTGTCAATCTTGGGCCAAAATGAAAATCTCCAGATTAATGAAAAACTTAAACTATACTTTTTAATAAAAGGAAAAATCATTCATCTGAGGTTATGTTGTCAATATATTTAAAGGTCATTATATTCTTAGCAGAATTCAACAGAAAAGGACAATTGTAAGATATCTGACAACTAGGCTAAAAACTTTTTTAAAAGTACAAACTCTTTCAGTGGTCCAAAGAGTGAAGACTATACTTTACACTCATATATATATAAGTTCTTTAATGGATTAAGCTCATAACAGAAATTAAAAGAGTAATTAGAATAAAATACTTTAATGAATAAAATGTGCAGTAATACTAATGAGAATTTCTTTCTTTCTTTTTTTTTTTTTTTTTTGAGACCCAGTCTCACTCTGTCACCCAGGCTAGAGTGTATCATAGCTCACAAAAACCTCAGCATTAGGACTCATGCAATCATCTTGCCTCAGCCTCCCAAGTAGTTGAAACTACAGGTACCCGCCTAAGTTTTTTGTAGTTTTAGTAGAGACAGGGGCCTCACTTTGGCTCAGGGTGGTCCCAAACTCCTGAGTTCAGTGGATCCACCTACCTTGGTGTCCTAGATTGTTAAGATCATAGGTGTGAGCCACCACACCTGGCCAGAATTCCTTTTTTGGTTTTTTTAAGACTATCTTTGTTAACATTTTACTCAGTTTGTCTTATTAACTGACTATAGAAATCAAATAAGAATTAAGTAAGGAGGAAGGACTGACAATCCTATTGTAGAATTTTTAAAAAGTTGTATTGCTATATTCAGAAAGCCATGGATGACAGTTAATTGTCCCCCATAGCACATCCATCCCTGGTGTCACTCACAAGTGGGACGTAAGAGTCAGTTGTGCTCTGATTTCACGTTTCCAATTATGTCAGGCAGCTGACAGCTCTGGAGACTTCTGATCGTACAGTTATTCTGTGAAGACAACCATGCCTTATAATCTAGCCTACTGGCTGAGCACGAGACACAGAAAGCACTAAGAGAAAGTGACACCCAGCAGATTCTGTCACTAACCTTGCCCGTTCGATGCGAACAAATACCTTTTTATTATATTTTAATTAGCATGTTCAGTTGGAAAGCTAGTTCTGAGTTTCATTAGCATTTTCAAAGCTTACATCAAGTAGCACTAATGGCAAATTGATGACTCTGTGTAATGGAGATGGCCTATAATTATATTTTAATCAGTAAATAACATTTAACAGCATTTTCTACCCCAACAAACGACCTTCAGTTGGCTGAGGAAGTCTTCGCAGACAAGCTCGCAGAAAGAGAGCACTTAGCAACAGCAAATCAAAGGCGGGCCCTGGATGAAGACACCAGCGCACACATCACGACCGCTGCCACTCTGAGGGCTTGTTAAAAATCGATTCATTCTAGTGATCAAAGCTGAGAAATTGTTCCTCAGCCTGCTTTATATCAATAGATAGTTTTGTGCACTGAATCATATACACAAAAATAAGGCGCAGCAGAAATAGAAAGCATTAGAAGCTTGGCTTCCAAAACAATATTGAAAATGGATTTCTGTCCGATGATAAAGGATGGGTTTAAATAGAACCCAGTGCTGAACAGAAGGGCTGAGCCTTGTAGCATAATAAAAACAATCAATGAAGTTTTTTTCTAGTTTCAATGTGTAGAAAGCAAGGAGGGGGCTCGGATTTTTCAGAATGAGGCTGTGACATAAACCTTAATAGAGGTTTCTTTTTTCAAATGTCTTATGAAGGAATATTTTGCTTCTGATCTCTGAGGATATTTTTATGTGCAACTGTGTAAGGTCTATTTACACAGACATATATTTAATGTGAATAAATGAGCTAGTTGGTGGCTGATGTGTGTCTTTTCTTTTACTCAAATGCAACAAAAATTTGTCAGAACTGCCTAGACAGAGAATAAACAGACAAATTACCCTTCACAGGGAAGGGAGCAGAAATGTATCAGGCGTCCACCTCTGTCATCTTCCTTCTATATGGTTAAAAAAAAAAAAAAAAAACAGGTATCTTACACCTTTGTGCAGAAAATATTCCCTAGTTATTACTGTAAATTTTTCAACTAAAATTGAACCACATAGAACTATTCCAGGAAGAATTGAGCCATCAGTCATAATTACAGCCAAAATAAATGAATTAGAAAATAGCTGATTTAAAGGGGTCGTCCATAGTGTAGGCTTTAACTTGAAATTAATGAGGGCCTGACTTGTTCCTGTTAACAATTTCCTATTAAAACTGAATAAAGATAGAGCATGGAAAGTAAATGTTTCTTTTTATTTTATTTTGGGGTTTTACCCTCCTAAGGATTGGAGAGAAGTTGAAAATGTCCTCTGTGGTCCCTTTCTAATTATATTATGAGGAAATTGTTCGTGTTGATGATCAGCTAATAAGAGGCAGAGAAATCCCCAGGTCAGTAAACTGGCACACTTTACACTGTTATCTTTGCTTCCCAGGAGATCCTGCCCACAGATAGGTGCGGTGTACGGTCTCCATTATTTCAAAGCCTAAGGGAGTGGTTATGATCTCTTTGGGAAGACTTCAGGAGTCCACTCTTTGGAAAACATAGGTTCCCCTCCAAACAGAGGAGCACGGTGTCCCTGGACCCTGGAAGGCCTCGTTACCTCAGCCTTGTCCCGACACAGACCACTGCCCAGGCCTCGGGCCTTTATAAGCACAGGATTATGTTTCCTTGCTCATCCGTTACCGTCTGTCCCAAAGAGAAGTAAATCCTAACCACAATTCACTCTCCTCCTGAAGCTCCACGTCACGCCTCCCTTATGATCAGATGCACATTTGATTCTTGGAATTATGTGTCTCATATTAATGTTGGGTCGGGTGTGTCCCAGAAACCACAGTGTTGTAACAACAGAAGTTAGACTGAGCATGACCACGGGCCGTTTGCTGCGTTATGACCCTGTGGATCCTAGATTCCGCTTAGCTCTGCACCTAGTCCAGATAATTAGGAAGAATTTACTCTGTAGTCCAATTCTAGAGAAAAGAGGATAGTCATCCCTTTCCCAAAACACACACCTAGAGAGAGAAGGAAAGTAAGGGTACAAGTGACAACAAATCTACATTACAGATTTATGGAAATATCATGACCCGACCTACGTCATCCAAAGTCGACCGGCCAACAGCAAAGAAGTTTCACAATCCCCTGCAGCCCTCACTGCTGCCCAGTGCTGCCCAGCCACTAGCCACATCCCCTATGACCCCTCCCCTTGATGTAAAAAGAGCCCAAAGGTCATACTGGCTGAAACGTTCTGGAGGACACTCGGCTGCCACCTCTCAGTTTCCTGACTTTCTGAGTCTCTCAACTTACTGGTGGTCGTGTGTCAAGTAGTATGAGCTTAGAGTCGGCTCTAGTTGCAAAAATCCTTTTTAGAAACTTAAAGTCTTGTTATGTTAAATCAGGTAATAACCATAAAACATCTCAGTTATTTATATGGTGTAAAAATGCTAAATATTGAGATCTGTTTTCACCCACAAATACGCACATAAAACCGTTCACAGTTGCTTACGTCTTAGGGTTTTCACTGGAAATGAGAGTTACTAAGAGTTAAAATTGTAATTATTACGCGTAGTTTTAAAACTATTAGCTCTAAGAGGAACAATCCTACATACAGAACATATAAAGAAAGTCAGATGTGAAGGAAGTTGAAAGGTGAAAGGAGGGTTTTTTTTTTTTTTTTTACATGAGAACTTTGTCTGGTCAAAATGGAAAGGAGGAAAAGATATTAATATTTTTGTCATAGAGTAGAATGCTAATATAAAAAGGGAAGGATAGGACAAAGCTGAAGGTTTAAAACATTAACTGCCTTGTGAGTTGTATTTAACTCATGCTCGTTTTGAGCCCAGATGCTCCTGAAACTTCTCCTCTTTGTCTTCACTGTCAATGGGCACACCCCCACCCCCCCCTCCTGCCACCTGCTCCAGAGCCAGCCTGCCCAAGACAGCCACCCATGTGGTGCTGTGTTCTCCAATTACCAAAACTTCCAGCTGTGCATTTTGCCTTAATGTTCGCCTGGCAGCTCTTTGAATAAAATCAATACAGTAACATGAGGTGACATGACATTGTGGCACATCTTTACAGGGTAAGATTCAGAGGTTGTCATCCAGGATGACACAAGGTCCATTCAAGACAGAACTAAATACTTGTAGAAGGGAAAAGACTCAGTTCTCAGAAATAAGTTCAGTAAGTACACTATGAACAGCTGCTTGGCAGCCATGAGTGATGAGATTGGGGAGAAAAGACTCCAGGCACCTCTGGCTTGTGATGGGAAGGTAGCAGGACACTTCATGACCTTGACAGGAGGATGGAAGAAGCAGAGAAGTGGTAAGTACTTGTGTGGGGGCAGAGGCCACCAGAGTAGCTGTGGGTGTGGCTGTGGCTGTCATGGTAGTGACAGTTTGCACACAGAGAAGCCCTGCCCTGTGGGGTTTTTTTGGACCTGGGCACTTGGTTAAGTTGCCTTGGCAGAGTGTGGGCAACTGAGCAGGTGATTTTGAACAGGGCCCAGGGTCCAGGACTGAGCCACCCTGGTGGAGCAGAGCTCTCGTTGTTGGGCTGCAGGCTGTGTGGTCATTGTGGGAAAGCTGCTTTGCAAGCTTGGTCCTCTCGCCTAGACAGAGGCCGGTTGTGGTGCACCTGATAAAGGGGGGCAGCCACTTCTGGAGAGATCTGGGCGGCACACATCTTCCTGGGAAAGCCACTGCTTAGCCAAGGGACATGGTTTAGAAAGGGCAATGCATGTCTATTAAGTGGACTGAGGAGAACAGGGGCCCATTGCTGTAGGGACTAAGTGCCAAGAAGTCAGGAAGATGGTACCACGTCTCCTGGGCAAGACAGAGGCCCCCAGTCTCCATCTCATACAGCTGTATCAGTGTTGTGACTAGCACTTCATACCCCAGAAGATCACCTGTTACCCAGGAATATACAGCAAGATATATACATAAATTATATATAAATTTGAAAATGTTTTTCAACTTTTCCCTTTAGATTTTTTCTTTTATTTTTTCTTCTATTTTCTCATGTAATTATAATTTTTTATTGTCTCCTTCTTGAATAATAAGGGCTTCATTCTGGCAACTTTTTATGCACCTGTTATTCTCCCCCTCCCCAATTTTATCCCTTAAGGTTTTTGGTTTTTTAATTCTGATTTATAGTAATTTTGTTTCTCATCTGTATTTGGTGGAAGTGGGGTTTTGTGTCTGCTCAGGCTGGTAAAGAGCTCCAGACTTGGAGGGACCCACCCAATCCAGCCTCCCAGAGGTTGGGATTTGTGGGGATGGGTCAAAGTACCCTACTGTAAACCACTATTACTCATGTCTCTCTCTTCTGCTCCTCTCTTCTTTTTCTCAATGTTCCCTTTTACTCCCCTACTTTCCTTTCTCCTTTTTTAATCATATTTTTATTAAACCATAACTGTGTACATTGATGCATTTATGGAGTTCAGTGTACTGATTTGATATACAATGTGAAATGCTTATATCGAACTGATTAACACGTCCATCACCTTGCTTAGTTGCTGCAGTAAGACAATTATACTCTTTGCTTAATAGTTTTGGAATGTATCATTGCATCATGCACATTAAGGAAGGTCCTCCCAAATACCTCCTGGCCACACCCTTCCCTTCCTCTTTCTCTCCTCTTCCCTTCTACTTTCTGGACTATAGGTATGTTTTACCATTCATAAGAATGCATAGGTGATTTTATATTGATTTCATAGTAGTATTGAATATATTGGATACCTTATTTCCTCATTCTTGAGATACTTTACTAAGAATAATGTTCCAGCTCCATCCAGGTAAACATAAAAGATGTGAATTCTCCATCTTTTTATGGCTGCATAGTATTCCATGGTGTACACATACCACCATTTGTTAATCCATTCATAGGTCAATGGGCACTTGGGCTGCTTCCATGTCTTGAAAATTATGAATTGGGCTATAATAAACATTCTGGTGCAAATGTTTTTGTTGTAAAATTATTTTTGATCATCTGAGTATATGCCTAGTAGAGGAATTTCAGGATTGAATGGTAGGTCTACATTTAGTTTCTTGAGTATTCTACAGACTTCTTTCCAAAAAAGCCGTATTAGCTTGCATTGCCACCAGCAGTGTAGAAGTATTCTCTCCACATCCATGCCAACATCTGTAGTTTGGGGATTTTATTATGTGGGATAATCTTACCAAAGTTAGATAACTCAAAGTGGTTTTGATTTGCATTTCTCTGATGATTAAAGATGATGAACATTTTTTTTTCAAGTGTTTGTAGGCCCTGCACCAGTCTTCTTCAGAGAAGTTTCTGTTCAAGTCTCTTGCCCACATAGAAATAGGGTTATTTGTTCTTTTCTTACTGATTCGTCTCAGTTCTTTGTGGATGCTAGTTTTCAGACCTTTATTGGAAGCATAACCTGCAAAAATCTTCTCTCATTCTGAAGGTTGTCTGTTTGCTTTACTTACTATGCTCCTGGCTGTGCAGAAGCTTTATAATTTGATGAGATCCCAGTAATAGATTTTTGATTTTAATTCAATTGCCAGGGGAGTCCTCCTCATAAAATATTCTCCCAGGCTGATTTTTTTCAAGTGTTTTCCCTGCATTCTCTTCACTCTCTTCTAGTATTTTTATAGTTTCATGTCTTAAGTTTAAATCTTTAATCCAGTGAGAATCAATTTTTGTTAATGGTGAAAGGTGAGGGTCCAGTTTCAGTCTTCTACAGGTCACCAGCCAATTCACTCAGCACCATTTGTCAAATAGGATGTCTTTCCCACACTGAATGTTTTTGGTAGGTTTATCAAAGCTCAAATGAAAATAAGTAGCTGGGTTCATCTCTTGGTTCTCTATTATGTTCTATAAATCTACCTCTCTGTTTTAGTGCCAGTACCATGCTATTTTGATCACTATAGTTTTATAGTACAGAATGAGGTCTGGTAACATGATACCTCTTGATTTGTTTTTATTTCTGAGTAATGTATTGGCTATTTGAGTTTTCTTGTTGTTGTTATTGAGACAGAGTCCCACCCTATGCCCTGAGCAGAGTGCAATGGCATCATAGCTCACTGCAACCTCAGACTTAGGCTGTGGGCCTCTCACCGCTTCAGCCTCCAGAAGTGGTGCTTCCATGGTATCTGGCTGGGTTTTTCATGTTTTCATGAGTCGGGGTCTAATTCTTACTCAGGCAAGTCTCGAACTCCTGAGCTCAAGCAATTCTCCCTCCTCAGGCTCCCATAGTGCTGGGATTATGGGCATGAGCCACTGTGCCTGGTTCACAGTTTTTTTCTGATTCCATATAAAATTAAACACTCTTTTTTCAAGCTCTTTAAAGTATGACAATGATGCTTTAATAGGGATTTCATTAAATCTGTAGATTGCTTTGGGTAGTATGGACATTTTAACAATGTGATTCTTCCTAGCCATGAACACAGTATGTTTTTCCATTTGTTAACATCTTCAGCTATTTCTTTTCTCAGAGTTTCATAATTCTCTTTTTAGAGATCTTTCACAATCTTTGTTAGGTAAATTCCCAGATATTTCATCTTCTTTGGCACTACTGTAAAAGGAATAGAGTCCTTGACTATAATTTCAGCTTGACAATTGTTTGCATATACAAAAGCTACTGACTCTTGAGTATTGATTTTGTATCCTGAGATGATATTGCATTCCTTGATCACTTCTAAGATCAAGTGATTCCTTAATCACCCAACTTTGTAGTTGAGTCCCTGGGATTTTTCATTTGTAAGATCATATATCATCAGCAAAGAGTGAGAGATTAATCTCCTCTGACCCCATTTAGATACCCTTGATTGCCTTCTTTTGCTTGATTTTAATGACTAAGACTTCATTACTATGTTGAATAACAGTGGAGACAATGGGCATCCTTGCCTGATGCCTGATCTGAGTGGAAATGTTTTCAATTTTACCCCATTCAATATGAGATTGTCTGAGGGTTTGCTGTGTATGCCTTCTATGAGCTTAAGGCATGGCCCATCTAAGTCTATTTTCTTAATTGTTTTGATCATGAAAGGATGTTGGATTATCAAAAGCTTTTTCTGTATCAACTGAGAAAATCATATGGTCTTTGTTTCCTATTTTATTTATGTGATGTATTATATTTATAGATTTATGTATGTTGAACTTTTTGTTTAATCTTTTATTCCTTCTTGCTCTCCACTCTTCTCTTCCTTTTAGTCCTTTACCAAAAGGACACTTCAACATCTTAGGTCAGAGGCATGGCAACTTAAAGAACAGGAGTAAGTGAAAGGAAAAAGTAGGGTAAGGAAACAGACAAAAAGAAAACACTCTTGAGGAAGAAACAGCAGAAAAATCCTGGCAACACAGACCAAAGCAACCTCCCCACAAGAGATAATGAGTTAGCTCTTACAGAAAATTCCACCTATAAAGAAATGTTAGAATGACAGAAAAGGAATTTAAAATATTGATGGTAAAAACAATGAAGGAATACTGAGAAAGTGATACATAGCCAAAAGCAAATCCAAAAACAGAATCAAATAAGAGATGAACAATATGAAGAATGTAGAAACAACATAGCAGAGATGAAGGAACTGAAGTAATCAGGGAACTTAAAGATGCAGTAGAAAGTATCCATAACAGATTTCACTGTGAAGAGAAAAGAATCTCAGAGGTAGAGGACAAAGCTCTTGAGCTAACTCAGCAGTTACAGAGACAGAAAAAAAGGGAGAGAAAGCAGAATGTTTACTGAGAGAATTATGGGACTTCATGAAGTAGTCAAACATACCAGTTATAGGTATCCCAGAAGGGGAAGAAGAACACCCCAGAGGAATGGAAGCCCTATTAGAGGATATCATAAATGAAAATTTTCCAAGTATTAGCAAAGATCCCAATACACTCCTTTCAGATCAGACCCCAGGTCTTCTCAACTCAAACAGAGCTTCTCCAAGACACATTGTCATGAACCTGTCCAAAGTCAAGATGAAAGAGAAGATTCTACAAGCTGCCAGGAGTAAGTGCCAATTGACCTACAGGGGCAAATTCATCACGGAA
This sequence comes from Galago senegalensis, assembly GCA_963575145.1. Lineage (NCBI taxonomy): Eukaryota > Metazoa > Chordata > Mammalia > Primates > Galagidae > Galago > Galago senegalensis. The sequence goes on along the minus strand of CAUYTI010068430.1, from coordinate 3,027 downwards.
GACTGCAGGCTTCTCAAATGAAACTTTTCAAGCCATAAGAGAATGGTCATCTAGCTTTAACATACTTAAACAAAACAATTTTTAGGCCAGAATTCTATATTGTACTAACCTAAGCTTCAAAACTGATGGAGAAATCAAATCATTTTCTGATATGCAAACATTAAGGAAGTTTGCCACAACAAGTCCAGCACTACAAGAAATACTTAGGCCTATTATCCACAAGGGCCATCACAAGCAACCATCAGAAAACTAAACACCTAGATACTAAAGTACAAAATCTAGATTCCACAATGACCCAAAAGATAAAACTAAGCAATGGACTTTTACAAAATAACATAAACAGAACTGCATCACACTTAGCAATTCTCTCGATAAATGTTAATGGCTTGAATTCCCAACTGAAGGGGCATAGACTGGCTGATTGTTTAGAAAAGCACAAGTCATTTATTTGCTGCCTGTAGGAAACATACTTAGCCTTGAAGGACAAATTAAAACTCAAGGTTAAGGAATGGAAAACAATTTTTCAGGCAAGTGGAAATCAGAAGAAAGGAGAGGTTGCAATCCTATTTTCAGATATAAGTGTATTTAAAGCAACTAAAGTTAAAAAAGATAAAGATGGACACTTCATATTGGTCAAGGGAACAATACAATAAGTAGACATTTCAAGTCTACATGAAATGCTGTACCCTACTTAAATGCTCCCAGATTTTGAAACAGACTTTCGTCTGAGCAATATGATATTCTACAACACCATAATGGCAGGAAACTTTAACACTCCTCTTACAGATCTGGATAGATCCTCTAAACAGAAACTAAACAAAGATATAGAGGACTTAAACACGAAGCTAGAACAACTGTACTTAATAGTCACATAAGGAATACTTCATCCCAAAGCTAAAGAATATATGTTCTTCTTCTTGGTCCATGGAATAGTCTCCAAAATAGATCATGTCCTAAGACACTAATCAAACTTTAACAAAATCAAAGGAATTAAAATTGTACCTTATATCTTCTCAGACTACAAGGCAATAAAGGTGGAACTCAACTGCAACAAAAATTTTTATTCCCACCCAAAGGCATGGATATTAAACAACCTTATGATGAATGACACTTGGGTCAATGAAGAGATCAAAAAAGAAATCAATAAGTTCCTTGAGCACAACAACTATGAAGACACAGCTACCAAAATTTGTGGGACACTGAAAAAGCAGTCATGAGAGTGAAATTTATCATATTAGATGCCTATATCTGAAAAACAGAAAAAGAGCACATTAGCAATGCAATGAATCTTCTTAAAGAAATGGAAAAGGAAGAGCAATCCAATCCCAAACCTATCAGGATGAAAGAAATAACCAAATTTAAATCAAAAATAAATGAAATTGAAAATAAAAGAACCACTAAGAAAAATAATGAAACAAAAAAATTGGTTCTTTGAAAAAATAAGTAGAATAAATAAGCCACTAGTCAAAGTAACCAGAAATAGAAAAGCTAAATCTTTGATAACCTTAGTCAGAAATGAAAAGGGAGAAATAACAACTGATACCATAGAGATTCAAGAGATTATTTCTGACTACTACCAAAAACTCTAAGCCCAGAAATTTGACAATGTGGAGAAAATACACCAATACCTAGAATCACACCGTCTTCCTACAGTTAACCAAGAAGAAATAGACCTCTTGAACACATCAATATCAAGGACTGATATCACAGAAAAAATAAAAAAACTTCCAATTCTGATGGCTTCACATCAGAATTCTATCAAACCTTCAAAGATGAGCTTGTACCTCTACTGAAGAACATATTCCAAAACACTGAAGAGGAAGGAACCTTCCCCAACATGTTCTATGATGCAAACATCACCCTGATACCAAAACCAGGAAAGGACCTAACTAAAAAGGAAAATGACAGACCAATTTTACTAATGAATACTGATGCAAAAACATTCAACAAAATCTTAGCTAATAGATTACAGCCATACATTAAAAAAATTACACATCACGATCAAGTAGGCTTCATCAAAGGGATGCAAGGCTAGTTTGACTTATGCATGTCCATAAGTGTAATACATCATATCAATAGAAACAAAAAAAAATCATATGATCCTCTCAATAGATGCAGAAAAAGCATTTGACAAAAATCAGCACCCTTTTCTAACAACACTTAAGAAAATAGGAATATCTGGTACATTTCTTAAGCTGATTGACGCCATCTAAGGCAAACCCATAGCTGATATTATACTGAATGGAGCAAAACTGAAAGCTTTTCCCTTTAGAACCAGAATCAAACAAGGATGTCCACTATTGCCACAATTATTCAACACTGTCCTGGAAGTTGTAGTTGGTGCAATCAAGCAAGAGAAGGATATAAAGGGCATGCAAATGGGGGCAGAGGAGGTCAAACTCTCACTCTTTACTGATGACATGATCTTATACTTAGAAAACCCCAGAGACTCAACCACAAAACTCCTGGAAGTGAAATACAGTAATGTCTCAGGATATGAAATCAGTGTCCACAAAGCAGTAGCCTTTGTACATGCCAGCAACAGCCAAGTTGAGAAGCAAATCACTGACACAATTTCCTTCACAGTAGCTTCAAAGAAAATAAAATACTTAAGAAAATACCTAACAAAAGAGGTGAAAGAGCTTTCCAAAGTGAATTATAAAACCCTAAGTGATGAAATTGCAGAAGACACTAACAAATGGAAGAACATACCATGCTCTTGGCTGGGAAGAATCAACATTGTCAAAATGTCTATTTTTTCCAAAGCAATCTACAGATTCAATGCAATCATCATTAAAATACCAACACCATGGCTCGGCACCTATAGCTCAACCGGCTAAGGTGCCAGCCATGTACACCTAAGGTGGCGGGTTTGAATTCCCAGCCCGGACCCGCCAAACAACAATGACGGCTGCAACCAAAAAATAGCCGGGTGTTGTGGTGGGCACCTGTGGTCCCAGCTACTTGGGAGGCGGAGGCAAGAGACTCGCTTGAGCCCAGGAGTTGGAGGTTGCTGTGAGCTGTAAT
>CAUYTI010068429.1:0-48358 GCA_963575145.1 Galago senegalensis | reverse complement strand
CCCCCTGGGTAGAGTGCCATGGCATTACAGCTCACAGCAACCTCCAACACCTGGGCTCCAGTGAGTCTCTTGCCTCAGCCTCCCAAGTAGCTGGGACCACAGGCGCCCGCCACAACGCCCGGCTATTTTTTGGTTGCAGCCCGTCATTGTTGTTTGGCAGGTCCAGGCTGGGGATTTGAACCGGCCACCTTAGGTATATGTGGCTGGCGTCTTAGCCGGTTGAGCTATAGGCACCGAGCCACCATTCATTATCTTGTCACGCCCACTTACTGCCCAGACTTACTGCTGTCCTTTCCTGCCATGGGCAGAGCCAGGCTGGCCTGGGAGGTTGGGGATCCCACAAGGAGCTGCAGGCCCGATGCTGATGCTGGCTGGTGAGGAGCCAGCCTGGTGATCCCACCTGCAGCAAAGCTGACACCTGCACAGGGCAGGGCCTAAGGCCATGCCAGATGGTGTCCACCATACCTTGCATGGGTTCCCAGGGGCACAGGTCCATTCCATAGGTGTAGAGTGGAGGTACAGAGGGTCCAATAACTTGCCACAGCCAGTGAGGGTGGTGATAACCAGGGCAGCCAGGAGCCTGTTGTCATGAGTAGGTGCCCTGTGCCCTGGGCTGGTTCTTAAGCCTCCTGACAGCAAGCAGATACTAAAATGGGTCCCTCAGCAGCCCATTGGTGAGAGGGGCTCCTTGGGCCACAGAGACCTCCAAAACTGTATAGGACCCCTGGGTTAGAGGGCAGGGTTGGGGCAACTCAAGGGCCTAGTATTGGCTCCTACCTGTACCATCAGGGCCTTAGGCAGTAGACACCTGCCAGGGCTGCCCTGAAGGGGTCGGTGGCAGAGGAGGCAGTAAGTGCCTGGACAGGGGAGGGCCAGGAGCCATGGATGCTGCTTTGAGGGGAGGGTGAGCACCATTCTGGTAGGGAGGTTGGGGAGAGGGCCTTCAATGAGAGGTGGGGGCCGTTGGAGTGCATTCTGAGGGTGACCATGGGAAAGGGCCCAGTGGCTGAGGGGAGATTGCCTGGCAGGAGGGGGTGGGCAATCCCTCCTGAGTACTTGAGACTACGGGCACGTGTTTCAACATCCAGCTGGGTTTTTTTTTTACATTTAAAAAAAATTACTAGCAGAGACAAGGTCTGGCTCTTGCTCAGGTTGTTTTTTGTTTGGTTTTTTTTTAGACAGAATCTCAAGCTGTCACCCTGAGTAGAGGGCCATAGAGTCATAGCTCACAGCTATGAGTCTAACTCTTGGGCTCAAGCGAGCCTCTTGCCTCAGTTTTTCTATTTTTTTGGTAGAGATGGGGTCTTGCTTTTGCTCAGGCTGGTCTCAAACTCATGAGCTCAAGCAATCTACCCGCCTCAGTCTCCCAGAGTGCTAGGACTATGTGGTGGCTCACACCTATAATCCTAGCAGTCTCGGTGACTGAGGCAGGCGGATTGCTTGAGCTCATGAGTTTGAGACCAGCCTGAACAAAACAATCCTCCTGCCTCAACCTCCCAGAGTGCTGGGGTTATAGGCCTGAGCCACAGTGCCCACCCAACTTAAGAATAACTTGACCGAGGTGGTGCCTGTGGCTCAGTGAGTAGGGTACCGGCCTCATATACCGAGAGTGGAGGGTTTGAACCTAGCTCTGGCCAAACTGCAACAAAAAAATAGCCAGGTGTTGTGGCAGGCGCCTATAGTCCCAGCTACTTGGGAGACTGAGGCAAGAGAATCGCCTAAGCCCAGGAGTTGGAGGTTGCTGTGAGCTGTGATGCCACAGCACTCTACCGAGGACAACAAAGTGAGACTCTGTCTCTAAAAAAAAAAAGAAAAACTTAACCAACTCCACTCCTGGCTAGGAGCAACCCTTGTTTTTGAGGCCTGTCCCCCACCTTACCAAGAAGGGGGTGGGGTGGACCACGCAGGCCTCACTCCCAGCACTTCACTCATGTCCCACCTGCTTCTTAATGGGTTGGGGCTGGTCTGAGTACTGGATCCAGGCCTGGAATCTGGGGCTTAAGCCCTAAAGTCCATGTTGGCCCTCTGGCCAGGGCCCTCCCATTGAGGATAAGGCCCTGGGCAGTACCTCCACGGAACCTTCCTCTTTGCAGCCTCCAGGAAACCTGATTATTCAGCAAGATAAGCAGTGTGTCTTGAAAATCCCATTCTTGTTTACTCAGCTAATTCAGCTTTTATGAGTGTTTAGGCTTTAAAGCAAAACAAAACACTAATTACCCAATTAACCAGCAATTAAGTTGCTGCAGCCTAATAGCCTATGGGCTGACAGTCTCCAGGAGCTGATGTGAGTGAGACCCTCTCAGCCCAGGAGCCTGGAACATGAAGCCTGATGGGTGCCTCAGGGACAGGCTGTGCCCCTCTCAGCCAGAGGAGGGGTCTGAAGTCCACCCCTATGAGGACATCCGGCAGGTTCTAGGTTGGGTTCTGGTCTCCCCTTGTGGACAGCTGGTGAGGAGTAGAGTGTTCACTGCACCAGCATTTCTGGCCTCCTCAGCCCACTCTTGAAGGACTATGCAGCAAGGAGACAGCTCAGCAACAGGCAGTGGACTGTGTCCCTGCCCCACCCCAGGATGTCCAATGGTGTGTCTGCATTTCTGGACACACTCGAGTGTCCAAGAGAGCCAAGTGCTGGGGCTTGAGGAGATATGCACTCAGTGGGTACGTGGACTCTGGAGGCCAGCACAGATCCACACCAGCAGATGGCCAGTACTCCAGGCAGAAGGGATGCCAGTCTGGATAGGGTCTTTCCCATCTGAGTGAGTCACCTCTGAGGACAACCCCTTAAGCCCAGCCCATGGCACCTGGCCCTGCCAGCCCCCTTAGCTTCCACCCCAATAGCAGAGCACTGCCCAGCAGTTCTGGAATGTTCTGTCAGTGGTTTACAGAACTAAAAAACTACTTAGTATCACTTGAGTCTTGAACTTCGCTACTCTAAAAACCACATGACTTTCTAGTTTTCTGACCATAATTACTATAACCAGCAAGGAGCTAGGTTTGGCTTTGACTTTTTCAAGTTTACTACCTTGGAAGCTGGCCAGGAGGATGATGTGCTTGGAGCCCATCACCGGTGCAGCTTCACAGGGCTCTGTGCTTGGGGACCTGCCCACCCTGGCCCATCTCTGTAGGACACAGGCCTGACACACACTAAAGATGGCCACTGCTCAGGTGGCTTTTCCTTTTTCCCTGGATTTTGCTGAAGGTGCAAACTCTTCCTGTTAACTCTGTAGGTGGCCACCTGCTGTGTGGGTCCCCCTCAGAGCAGAGTGTCACAGGACCCTGAAGCAATGGAGCATAGTTCCTGGGCCCTTCCACCTAGGTCCCATGGAGTGTGGCCTCCTAGGGGCCTGCCAGGGCTCCTGGGACAAAGCTAGGCAAGGAGATCTCCTGGGTATCAGTCCCTTCCACCCTACCCCTGCCAACCTGCAGGGTACCCGGGGCCCTGGACTTCCCCTTGCTAGGTTCACTGCCTCACTGCGGCAATTACATAGGCATCTCTGCATGCATGGTCAAACATGTGCAATGTGCGGGGACATCCAGCAGGTTCTTGGTTGGGCTCTGGTCTCCCCTTGTGGGCAGCTGTCAGGGAGTAAAGTGTCCACTGCACCAGCATTTCTGGCCTCCTCAGCCCACTCTCGAAGGACTCTGGAGCAAGGAGACAGCTCAGCCCAGGCAGTGGGCTGTGTCCCGACCCCACCCCAGGATGTCCAGTGGTGTGCCTGCATTTCTGGACACACTCGAGTGCCCAAGGAGCCAAGTGCTGGGGTTTGGGGAGATAGGCACTCAGTGGGCACCTGGGCTCTGGAGGCCAGCACAGATCCATACCAGGTGGTTCCCACTTGGGCCTGTACCTGCTGCACTGTGTCCCCCAGCACTCACACTCCTGTGCACATGCATGAGCACATACTACCATGTATATACATTCTTATGTATATACAAACACATACACAGTCATACACACAATTTCACGTACATACTCACACCATAATATACACACACTGACACATGTACATGGTCATACACACATTTTCACATACACATGCACTCATACCATCACATATACATGCACACATGTCCACACATGTGCATGCAGTCATACATTTTCAGGAACACACATGTGCATTCACATGCATACATACTTTGTCATATATATACCTTTCCACATGACAGGCAGTCCCATTTGGACCTGCACCTGCTACATGGTGTCCCTCAGCATTCTAAGCCCCTCCAGCTTCTGCTCAATGACATTCTGGAAGCCTGTACTGCCATGCTCCTCATGCCCTCTGGCACCCATGGCCCACCTTCCTGCACTGGGCATCTCGCCTCCCTCATTCCAAGTCTGCTCCTGAACCTCCCTTCTCTTCTCTGGCATTTTCTCCTACCCTCTCCTCAGGGGCAGCCAGCACTCCATGTGCCTACTGACCTGCCAACAGTTGCCAAGTGAAGACCATGACCATGGGCCTCTAGTGTCCTGGCTCCATTGTCCCTATACCATTAGGGGACCCTGCACACCCAGGGCCGGACTGCCACCCTCTGTCCATGCTCAGGCCTTACCGGGGTTCCCTTCCATCTCCTTCCTACATCGCAGTGGCAGGCAAAGTGTGCATCTCAGACCCACTCTCTTTTTTCTCATTAGCGTGTCTCCCAGCACAGCCCTAGCTGGGCTGGAATAATTAATGAGCCCGTGTCAGGGAATGAATAAAAGATGCCCCAGGCCCCGAGAGCACGGCTGACCTTTTCCGGAGTCGACTGTATTAATATATTCCTGTGTTGTCAGACTCAAAGCGCTAACTGCCTCATGAATTATTTATCAACACAAAAAGTCTTAACCAGAAACAGTGTTAACATTAATTCCTAACCTCCATGTCACAGCAGCCTGGCCTGTTCTGCATAATTGGATTTCAGCTCAGAGGGGCACCCTGGGCTCCAGCTTAGGCCTCTCCCAGCACAGCTTAGGCACTGCCCCCTGTACTGAGGACCTCCGCCCACCACTGCCTGGGGACTTTCCATCCAATGGAGGCAGAGGAGGGCAGGAGCACTTCCTTGGGTGGCTCCCAATAAGGCTGGGGTTCAACTCTTCCCTTAAACTGGGGCTGCCTATGGGGCTCTGCCCCATTGAATGTGGCAAAGGGACATGTGCCTCCAGCCTAGCCACTTGCCGGCCCTCCCTGTGATTCCAGGCAATGCCACTGAGAGCAGAAGCAGCCAGCCCAAAAGACTCTCCAGTGCTCAGAGGTCAGGAGAATGTGGCTCCCTAACTCCAGGGAGAGGCTGGTAGGTTATTACTTTTGTACAAATTATGGCCTCTTGGAAGAGACTCAAGGAGCAGCATAATGAATGTCATAAACCTGCCTTGTAAAGACAGGGCCTGTGCTGCAGGGTGACCTTGCAGAGAAAGGGTAGCCTGACTTTTGACCGGCTGCTGGGTTTTAGCAGTGGCCCCCTGCCAGCCAGGGCAAGCAGATCTTTCTGTCACTCAAGGGATGCCAGAGAGCAGAGCAGGACGGGGGTCCCCTCAGGGCTAAAGGAGGGGTGAGAAGAACCCTCCTCTCACTCAACAAAGCCCTGCTGGTCATGTACACATCTGTGAGTTGAAGCCTGTGGAGGCCCCACTGTCACAGCTCCACTGGACCTAAGGGGAGGCACAGTGGGGGGAATGAAAACTATGGGTCCCAGCCCCTAGACAGGCAGCACAGGGATAGCTGCCAACAGGAGAGCTACAGGGGCCCCCCTGCAGAGCACCTCTTCCCCAAGATGAGACAGTGCCACTGTGGGAGCCCACACCCCACCCCAAGACCCCTTCCCTCCTGTCCGAGCCTCAGGGCAAAGTCATGAGAGGCCTGTGGGTCACTCCTTTGCAGAGGTGGCCAGTAGTCAGCAAAAAAAGATGTTGCAAGGTAGGGAGCTGAGGGCTGAACATCAGCCCCACCTGTAGGACCCATTCCCTGAAGGCCATGTGTACACTTTCACTCTAGCCACCAGGTGCATGAAGCACCCTCAGCTGGGCCCAGGGCACGGATATTACCTCTGCTGCAAACTGCAGCCTCTCTCCTGCCTTGAGCCCTCCTGCCTGCCTCCCCTTCAGCCTGAGGGTCTCTGGTCTCTGCTGTCTCACTGTCATGCCCCAGGCCCAGTGGGGTCTGCACGCCCAGAGGAATCTGCATGTTGGGAATTTTCTAGGGCCTGGAAAGTCACCAAGGCTCCAAGGCCAAAACAGTGACACAGAGCTCCGGTTCATACAGACAGGGCCTAGTTGAGTGTCAAGAGTTTTTGGAGGCCTTGCCCACCAGTCCTCAGTCTTGTAGGAGCTGCTTCTGTGGCTCTGGCCTGCCTTGTTCCTGCCCCTGTTCCTGGCTGCACCTCAGTGCCTGGCCCACTGTACAGGTATAATAGCTGTCCCACATGTCCCACATGTGTAGGCCTGGCTGTGCTCTCATGACTCAGAGGCCAGTCAGAGGGAGCTCTGAGGGAACCTTCATGCAGTGGACACTGGCCATTATCTGACCTAGCTCCCAGTGAGGGGTGGTCCTTATCCCTTCCCTTTAGTCCAGTGAGGCTATGACAGCAGGTACATAGGGGCAGCTATGCCACTGGGAGCTCAGCCAGGCCCTGCAAGCTAGTTGCCACACTGCGAGGAATCCCAACCAGTCCTGCAGATAACCCAGTGTGGAGAGGCCACGGAAGAGGGTAATGGGAACTAGCCAGGAGCTGGCATCTATGATGCTTGGCCTGTATCACCATGAGGATCTAGAGGTCAGGGAGCCCTTGGTTCCTGGTCTGGATTCCTAACCCACAGACTGTGCACTACTTGTTGAGGTCTGTGGATGTCACTAAGTCCTGGAATGATCTGTCATACAGCCACAATGACTGATATGTTTGTGGGGCTTTCAGCCATTTCCACATGGGTCAGTGAAGAGAGAACCCTGCCAAATGCCCTCTGGACTTCCCAGCAATGAAGGGCCAAGCCCAGGGCTAGCGACTTCAAGCAGGGAGGCACAGCCCAGCTCCATGCCCTCTGGAGGGCCAGGTGCAGAGAGCCTAGAATACTGGCAGGCTCTTGGGAAAATTACCCATTTGCAGCCAACCCACAACTTAACATTAATTTTCAGAAATTCTCCAAAGATGGTATAAGCCAATCAGCTACTAGTACACTCTGGGAAGGGGCTTCTTTCCCCCTAGGCGGGTAAGGGAGCCCAGGGGCTCCTGAACTCTGGCACCCCACCCTCCCCAGACAGGCCCACGGCCCTACAGGGCGGGGCTTCCTTCTCAGCACCAGCTGCTCAGGCCCTGCCCTTCCCCACTTTTTACCTCACCCATTGCCCACTGTCACGTCCCCTCCTCACGTCCCCTCCCTGAGGTCCCTCAAGGGTGCTGCCACATGGACGCCCCCCTCAGGGCCTTTGCACTACTACTGTCTACCTGTGTGCACCCTGCCCCTGCCCCCTTTCCCTCCACTGCATTCAGCACCTGCACCAGGGCTTTATTTGCGGTCTTAGTCGTGGGCCTAGTGCACAGGAGACTCTGAGCACTAACTAGCTTGTGGTGTGGGAGAGAGGAGAGAAGGCAGAAAGGGCGTGGCTCTGTGGGAGCAGGGAATGGCAGTCTAGGGAGGGCTGGGGGGAGAACTAGGTGCCTCAGTGTCCCTATCCAGTCTCAGTGTGAGGACATGGCCCACATGTGCTGAGTACCAGGGTGTCCCAATGATGCTGGGGAGCAAACCCTCTCCCCCACCACCACACCTGCTAGGTATGGGCCTTTCTAGAACATTCCACACACTGGGCCTGGGGAAGGTGGCTGTGTCCCAGCAGGCATTTATAGGTTCTCATTTCTCTTTGATACAAGAAACCTCACACCCCGTTTCTCCAGAGTTAGAGTGGATCATCACGTTCCTGGCTGCGAGCAACCAAATTAATTTCTAACTAATTTTATGACACTAATATCCAACAGTGCTGCATGGAAAATTCAAGACAAAAGCTGTTGAAGATGAGCCGTAATTGTGGGTTTGCTGGAGATAAATATTGGCAAAATTAAACCACTTTCAAGTATGGTCTATCAACCAGGGCAGATGAGATCACCTCACATAGCTGAGGGATGATGCTGGGTGAGGTGGGAACACGAGCGGGAACCCAGCCCTGGCTCTTTGGGTGTGAGGCCCCAATCACAGACATGGGCAGGCCATATGGACTGCACACAGACACATGGCACATCCATGAGTGAGCACCCAGGTGTTCCGAGAAGACAGAAAGGCACACATGGCATACACATGAAGAGGGGCATGCCTGCAGCAAACACAGACACAGACACACAGGACACAGAGAGAGACACACACTGACACCCACAGAGAAACCCATGACCCCTACAGCTGAGGCATGCACAGCTCCACACAGCTGTTTCAGGCCCTCACCTAGGCCCCACCCTGCTCTTGGGCACAGGTCACCTTGGCCAGTTCCTGCTTCCCAGCCTGGGATGGTGTAGCCTCAACCTGCTCTCCAGCCTGGGGCTCCTGGGGATGACCACCTCTGAGAAGGCTGCTGTCTGCCCAGAGGCTGGGCTCCTACCTACAACACACCAGTGCTGGGACAGCCTGAGTGCCACCAGGGCAAGGCTGACCAGGAGTGCATCTACCTCCAGTAGGCCCTGGGTGCCCTCTGGCACATACATCTGCCCATACTGGGGCATAGGGCACACATGAAGGACCATCTGCCCCCTGGGCCCCTGCTGCCTAGAGGGAGCTGCACAGCCGTGCAGCAGCCCCCGCCCCTGCCACCATCTGTCGCTTCTGTGCAGTGGCTGTGGGGGGTTAAGCTTTGAGCAGCTGGCAAGTTAATTACAGGTTTTCCCAGAAAACATTTGGAGCAGTGTCTTGGGGAGAACCTGAATGAAGAAAGAAGGGGTTTTGGAGACAGAAGGGCTGCTGGTGCTCAGGCAGGAGACCACAGGGGCAGGCCCAAAGTCCCCTGGGGGTCTTAGGTCCAGTGGGGAGAATATGGGATGTCCCTGGGTCTAGCCACTTGGACCCCTCACGGATATACACACACCTCACCAGCAATGGGTAAAGCCCACCCTGAGGTGCTTAGGACCCAACTTCTCCCTGCCCGACACCCTTAAGTGTCACATACATCCACAGAGGCCAGGTGCACCACTACTGCCATAGAACACTCCAGGGGCCCTCAAATCCAGGTGTGGTGATGGGTTCAGGTCACCATTCCCTCTGTGCAGGGCCACCCCCCCCAACAACCACTGGTGTTCCCCTGGCTGGTGTCCCCATGGTGCTACCCTGTTCCTATATTGATATACAATATAACACCCAAGACACCATGTGGAGGGGCCTGCAAAAAAGACCAGGGCTGCCAGTGGCAGTCACCATGCACATGACAGGCACCTGTAGCCACCCTAGGAGGGGCTGTGGCCCAGCACACAGAGGAGAACAGAGCTGCCCAACCCCACTCTGCAGGGCCTGTGACCTACTGCCCAGAGGAGCACCCTCAGGTGGACACCCCAGGCCAAAGACTCAGGGATGATGTGACCAAACCAAGGCTAGAGGAAGAAGGAAGAGCCCAAGGTCTCACCGCTGAGCCTGGGGCTGAAACAGATCCTCAGATGGGGCAAAGTGGGGGTCTCAGAGCTGAGTCTGGGGCTGAAATGGACCCTCAGAGGGGCATGGGGGTATCCTCAGGGCTAAGCCCAGGGCTGAAACAAACCCTCAGATGGGGCATGGAGAGATGTCAGGACTAAGCCTTGGGCTGAAATGGAGCCTCAGACAGGGCACAGGGGTGTCACAAGGCTTAGCCTAGGGATGAAACAGACCCTCAGACAGGGCATGGGGGAGGGTGTCTCAGGGCTGAGCCCAAGGTTGAAATGGACTGTCAGAGACACCAGGTGGGGGGAGGGTCTCAGGATTAAGCTCAGAGCTAAAAGTGACAGTCAAAGGAGGTGGGGGATGCTTTCAGGGCTTAGCCCTGGGCTGAAACAGACTCTCAGATGGGGGAAGCGGGGTCTCAAGGCTGCGCCTAGGGCTGAAATAGACACTCAGATGGGCAATGAGGGGGTTCTCAGGGCTAAGCCTGGGGCAGAAATGGACTCTCATTCAAATGGGGCATGGGGAGATCTCAGGCTTCAGCCCTGGGCTGAAACAGACCCTTCCAATGGGGATGGGGGTGTCTCAGGGCTGAATCTGGGGCTGAAACAGATGGTCAGATGTGGTGGGGGTGTCTCAGGGCTGAGCCTGGGGCTAAAACAGATGGGGCATTGAGGGGTGTCTCAGGACTAAGCCTGGGACTGAAACAGAGCCTCAGATGGGGTATGGAGGGGGTGTCTCAGGGTTGAGTCTGGGGCTAAAACAGACTCTCAGATGAGGCATGGGGGAGTGTCTAAGGGATGAGCCTGGGGCTGAAAGAAACCTTCAGATGGGGCATTAGGCAGGATGTGGCCTGGAGATGAAAAAGGCTCAGCCAAGCCCTTGCACCTGGACCCAGCTCCATGGCTGACTCCTGCCCCAGACTCTCCAAGAGCCTGGGGGTCATGGAGTCCACTCATAGCCTAAGCCCACTTGCCATACCCCAGCTCAGGACCTGGCTCCTTCTTATGGACCAACAGAAGCCATGGGATGGAGCCATAGGGTGTCTTTCCCCTAGGGCTACACTCTTCCCTTGGCTGGGCCTACCAGGTCATCAATGGGTTAATCACACACCCTATACTTAAAATGCTACTGTGACCCTACCAGATTGCTGCTCCTAGCAGTGCATCAGGAACTGCAGAAATGAGGAGGGTGGAGCCCACCCCCCCTCCACTGAGCCAGGGCAGCCATAAATCTGCAGAAATGGCTTTTATGGTGCTCTGGGTTTTATGATGTCATTAATGTTCTTCTTGATACTTGAGGGGAATGAAAGTCACGATGGGCAGGGTTGCTTTAAGGGGAGGGATGAGGGGTGCCAGGCAGACATGGCTCCTATTCAAGTAGGCAAGAGCAGATACCTGGGCCCCACAGCCCCGTGGCTGTCCCTGCAGTTACCCCAGCCAGCACAGGTGTCAGACATAACATAGCCTTGACCTGTGACCCCCCAGGTTGTGGGGTGCATGGCTGTGTCATTTGCTCATATGGGGACAAACAGACATGCTGGGAAATACGCAGCTTACTCTCTACCGGCACAAACCCAGTAGGCAGGCCATGTGTGGATCTCCCTCCTGGCGCTATGCAGGGCTGTGGTGGCTCTCAGGGCACCAGGCCCAGGGAAGCTTGGGGTGAGAGCCCACTCAGACCCCAAGCAACAGTCTGGCCTCTGTCCCTGGTGCCCCTGGCTGTAGCTCTGGTGTGTTGGTGGCTGCAGACCACTTTGAGGCTCCTGCTCCACGCCCCCCACCCCCAGCAGCATGTCAGCCTACAGACTCCACATGCCCTGAGCAGAAGGCTCTTCCAGGACCTTGCCAGGCCATAGCACATCTACCTCACCCACCTCACAGTTGTTGGGACCACAACCTGGTAGGGGCTCAGGAGGGGGAACAGGGTGTAGGGAGGCCTTCTGGGGGGAGCCTCTGGGCAAATGAGGTGAGGGGCCCAGGGGACTTACAGAGTAGCCTCTCCCCGAGACCGCCTGCGCTGAGCTCTGCAGGAAGGAAGGAAGCATAGTCAGTGACAAGTGGCCCAAGACACCCTCTTGCCAAACCTACCTGCCCTCTCCCAGGACCCTAGCTCCAAGTATAAGGCTGTTGGACACCCCTCCCTAGCAGGGCCTCCACAGAGGAAGCCTTGGAGACAAAGCAGAGTTGTGTCCAGGTCTCTGGGCCCTGTGGCCTGTCCCAAGGCAGCCTGGCAGCTCTGGGGTGTGGGTTCAGGAAAGTTTAACCCAGGCCACTTCCACAGGAGGGAAGGCCTAGTCAGAGAGGGATCCTCAAAGTAAGCTAGAAGGCTGTGCTGTGCAGCCTGGTGGTCATGAGTGGGGGGCCTGCATCCCTCCACACCCACTTCCTCTGGGGAATCACCACAGGGGGCCTGATAGGCCAGGGGCCTCAGGCATCAGGGTGGTGAAGACCCCAATCACCCTTGATGGGGCCCCTCTGGCTTAAGTGGGCATTTGCGGCCCATTGGGACAGAGGCCATGGGTCTCACCTGCTGCATATACAGACTGCTGAGGCCCCCATAAGCTCCTCAGGGCTGGCACTGCCCACCAGGGCTGACCACTGGCTTTGACAGGAAGGGTACAGGAAAGGGGGCTCTTGGCACTGGGCAGGGGGGTGGGTGTGGGACAGGACAGAGGAACAAGCCCAGCAAAGGGGGATGCAGCCTTCCCTATAACAATCCCTGCCCCCTGCAACTAATGGGAGACCCCCACCCCTTCCCCAGGCAGACCCTCCCCAGCCAGCTCCTGCTGGGTGGCCTCCCTCAAGAAAGCTTGGGAGACACCTGCTATGTAGCCTGTCAGCAGGGGGCACAACTGCCCAAAGTTCCACCTCAAGGCTGGCCCAGCTATGCTCAGATGCATCCTTACTCACCCGAGCAGCAATTAGAGGACAACTAATTAGAGCAGCCCTGTGCCCCAGACAGCTCCCGACCTATTTTCCCATCTTGTGACCAAAAGGCGGAGCTGGGCAGTAAAGACCATCCTGCCTCCCCTAGGCCTCCATTTAAATAAATGATAATGAGACATGCTTGGTGCAACTCAGTCCTGCAGGAAACCTGCTTACCCCAGACCACTTCAGGGTTCAGAGAGACAACTGGCCTCTACCCTGGGCCATGGCCTGTCTGCATCCACCTGGCCCTAGCCTGGGCTGCTCCTGAATCCCCCTGGAGTGAGGGAGACTCCAAGTGTGGGGGGTTGTGGCCATCCCTGGCCTGAGCTCCAAGGACCCCCATGTGACTCCACTGATGCTCTCCCCAGGGAGCTGGAGCCCAAGTACCCTCCTGGGGACCCAGGTCAGTGTGTACCTCTCCTAGCTCAGAGACGTCAGGCCCTGGACTGGATGCATGGGACTTAAGCGCCCAGTGGACTCCCCATTGGGCCCAGATCTGGTCAAGGAGGGAGCAGCACCTTCACTGACTTCCTTTGTGGAGGCTGGTCTGCCACACCCTGCCCTCCTCCTCTTCCTTGTGCCTGCCTGTGTCCATCCTGCCCTCCCCAGCCCCACTCCACAGTTCAGTGTAGCCTGGATGGCAAGTTTCATATTTCAGTCAGCTCCTGGTGGCTTCTTAATTGTCTTTCCTCCATTAAATCCTTCCTAACAGGAAAGGTCTAATTAGCAAAAAAATCCTGATTTAAGGAAGGCAAACTGCTAATTGCTAGCACAAACCCTTCATGGGAATTCCCAGGGCTGCCATCTGATGGCTTCCTGGATACCCTCTGCAGGTCACGCCCCAGATGACCAGCCCTAGGTGGTGGGTACTCACGTCACTGAGCTGGTCCCGAGAGCTGCTCCGCTGGGAGCTGGTGGCTTCAAGGATGCTGTCATCATCACTGTCCCGGTCACCTCCTTTGGACACGGTGACCTTCATCTGGGACAGGGAGAGACACTGTCTCAGGCAAACCCACACCTGACTCCATCTGTAGCATCCCCCCAGCTACATGCCCCACTCCCCACCCCTGGGGCTGCTTGGAAGCACTCTGTGATGGGATGTGATATGCTACTGCTGACAGAGTCCTCAGCTGTGTCTGGAGTGTGGGCAGTCAGAGACAGCTCTGCACAGCCAGGGAGCCACCCCACATTGACAGCTCACACACTGGTAACAGACACTCACTTCAGGTGTGAAAGAGATGCCCAGAGAGCAACGGTGCAGTGACATTAGAGTCGCTCTTAGCTCTGCCCTCATTTCCTCGAGCTGCTGACTTTAAAGACACGCAGGTAGAATTCAGGGCCCATGGCGGCAGGGCCTTGCCATCCACACCCTGGCCCTCCTCCTGGCCTCATGGCTGGGCCACACCTTACCATGCAGAGCTGATCTTGAGGCCACCACCAAGACTGAGCCCACACTGCTCAGTCACTCCCTACTGCATGACCGCAGGCCACCACCTAGCTGCTTTGAGCTTCAGTTTCTCATCTGCTGAGCGTAGGTGCTACTCTGCTACAACTCCACCACCACTCTGTCATCAGCAGCCCTCGGGACTGCTGTGCGGCAGGGCTGGCCTCAATGCTTGCTGGCCCAGTGGCCCTAAGTAGGAACTATTTTTGTTTCCATTTTAAAGATGAAAATACTGAGGCCCAGAGAAATTAAGTGACCTGGGCAGCAGGTGCTCAGGGGTGAAGGGCTCAGAAGGAACATTGTGTAGTGCTGAGCCTGGCGGCCATTGTCCTGACTCAATACTCCTGTGGGTTTGAAATGATTCCTTATCTCAGCATCCCCAAAGTGTTCTCAAAGGGCCAGCAGCCCCAGCATGGCTTGCAAGGCCCACCAAGACTACCTAGAGTGTGGTGCCGGGACCAAAACCTGCAGAGGCCACGAGGAAGCAGGACCTACACTGTACTTCTTGGCTGACATGAACCCAGACAGGACATTGTGGAGAAAGGTGGAAGGGACATGAGAAACCAGGCAGGGGTAGGGGCAAAAACAGCAGCGCTGAGAGCCCCCTCTACTCCCATCAGGGAGGACTACCACCCTATTTTGTAGATGGGGAAACTGAGGCACAAGGACTTGCCCCAGAGCACCTGCAGGTGATGAGGAACTTGGGCAGCTGGGAGGACACCTTCCATGCAGCAAGGGTAGGTGGGGCCCGAGGGGACTTTCTGCCTAGCTGTGCTCAGAGCCAACTACTTCCTGGGGTAGGGGCAAGCCCAGCCCATACCCTAGTTGGTAGGACTGAGGGAGTGGGGAGCCCCAGTGTGGAGCTCCTGTCAACTCCTGCAGTGTAAACACTCACCATGGCTGATATATGCTGCTGACAGTGTAACAGCTACCACTGCTGCAAGCTGGCTCTCCATTGAGTACAGCATGCAGGCTGGCAGGTGGGTGGGACTGGCCAGAACTGGGTATAGTGCTGAGAACTCCAGCGTGGGAACCCCCACCCCTAGGCTCTCAGGCTCCTACTGCACATGTCAGGATGCATACGTCCCTTACAGACAAGAAACAGGCGATTCCACTGGAGGCTCTGACTTGTGGGGCCATCGGGTACAGGGCTGGCCCAACTAGGGCCCAGTGCACTCCTGGGCACAGGCTTTCTCAAGCCCCCCTAACCCACCACTTGCACACACAGGGGCAGACACAGGCCCACAGACACATGCACACTCACCACCCAGGCTCACATGACATACACTGACCACCTTGCCCCATGGCCTCCAGAAGGCCTCTTCCAGCACAGCAGACGCATAAAGCCCACGTGAGTCACTCATGGCCCCCCCCAACCCACCCTGCTGCCCAGACACCTACCATGACTGCCAGGTGCACCCAACTTTGCCCAGGCCCCTACCCCAAAGTGAGTTACATACAAGTCCCCCCAGTACACTCCAGAGCCCTCTGTGTAGGCTAAGCTGAGGCTCCCTCAAAATGTGAAAGCTGTCCTGGGAAGTGCATACAGGACCACAGGAAGGTGGTCCTGAAGTGACACTGTGTGTGACTTGAGCAGCTGTACATGGTGGTCCTGTGGGTCTCATAGCCGGTCAGCCAGTTCCACACTCAGGCAAGGGCCATCCTATAGGCATACATGGGCTCAGACTGTGGCCATGCTCACCTGACCTCTTACCTGCAGGCCTCCCTCAGACCTGCCAGGCCCATGTTGGTCCCCCCCACACCACCCATGTAGGGCTGGGCCATATCCTGAAAGGAAACAAAGACTCCAGATATAGAAGCTAAGAACAGGCTCTGGGGAGCCAACCTGCTGCCAAGTCCATGGAAGCACATACACCATCCCTCCCTGGACTGCAGCCTGAACTCCCCACCTAGCGGGACACTGGCTCCTGGTCCTGGTGCCAAGCAGTCACAGGGATCATCTGGCACTTCTGTGCTTCCCAGGCCACTCTCATGCCCACCCTAGTCAAAGCCCAGCCACTCAGTCTGAAGCAAGAGGCACCCTGGCCAGGGGCAGTTGATACTAGCTGGGACCCAGCCATCACTTTGCAGAAAGGTGGGACTTGGGCAGAGGCAAAGGTGCTGATGGGGTGGAGCTATGTCCATCCATGAGATGCTCTGCTTCCCATCCTCCAGCACCTGGGTTCTGGAGTTTTCTGGGAGCTCCCAAAGCTATCCATTAATCTGGCACAGCCAAGTGCAGGCTGACACCCATCCTTGGCCAGCCCTTGCTCCCTTTGCTGAACAATTTCTCACATGCCCCTGAAGCTCTCATGATGCAGTGCTCTAAGCCAAGTACCAGGCATCCTGACACTCTTCTCCTCCCCTCTGGGGTGCCTGGGAGCCCCACATGTCCCCAGGCCTGGCTAGGTCCCTAGACTCTGACCACTGGCCCCTCAAAATTAGCCAGGGCACAGCCTGACCTCAGGTCCCCTCTTTCCCAAACATGCCCCCTGAAGTGACTGTGCCTGCCTATCTTCTAGGAGCTGGGCCCTAGTGTGCCCTGGTTGGGGATGGCAGACACTACACCCAGGTGGCTAAGACCCCTCCCACCTTCCTCCCAGCAGGGGCAGCAGCGACAGTGTACTACACACCTGTTTGGTTCCTGTTGTATCCACCCTCCACACACCCTGCTGAGCCTGGCCCAGTGCAGGTGAACCTGTACTGAGCCAGCTCGGGAAGGAAAGTGAAAGGGGGACCTAGTTTTGGCCAAGCTGGGGGAAGCCTCCATCTGCAAAGGGGTGGGGAAGCCCCCAGTTGAGAATCACAGAAGCAAGACCAGCCAGGGAGAAGGAGGCTTCCTGGGAGACCAGAGGCAGGACAGCAGGCTGTGCACGACTGAAGGGGGGCACCGCAGCAGGGCTGCTGCACAGTTGCAGGCACTGCCCTACACGTGCTCTACTGCAGCCCTAAGATGTGGAGAGCCAGTGCTGCTAGGTGCAGGCATAGCCCTGAGAAGTGAGGTGGATGGCGGCCCCTCTTGCCTTGCTGGTAGAGACTGGAGCTGCAGACCAGCTGAACCAGATGCACCCCACATACGTGGAGAGGACAGTGTTCTGAGTGGCTCCTGCTGGTCAAGTGTAGAACTGAGACCCAGCTGTACAAGACATGACACAGCTGTGGGGAGGAAAATGCTCAGGGTCAATGGTGGCCCTGCTGGTGGAGACTGAAGTCATGGCTCAGCTGTACAAGGCACACTACACAGCATGTGGGGAGGACAGTCATCAGAGCCAGTGGCTCCTGCTTGTGAAGACTGGTGGCAACAGCCCAGCTGTACTAGAAATTACACACAGCCTGTGGGAAGAACAGTGCTCAGAGCTGAGGGTGACCCCTGCTGGTGGAGTGTGGCACTGGGCCCAGGTCTATTAGACATTTTACACAGCTGGTGGAAGGATAGTGCTCAGAGTTTCCAGTTCCAGGCTCCCTGAGAGACCCCAGTGTTAGCAAAGCATCTCCACTCTCTTCTGGGATAACATTTACTCAGTTTAGCATGGACTTTGCTTCTTCCAGAAACTCTTCCTGATGTTCTATCCACTTTCCATGCCAATTAGGCTCCTGTAGTCCCAAATGTCCCTCCAAAAGTGAAGTGAGATTGCTTGGACTGTGAGTGCCCCAGTAGGCAAGGGCTGTCTTTTATTCTTGTCTACTTGGCAGAGATAGGCATAGTGAAGAAGGCTCAGGCAGTGTTTTGGAAAGACCAAGTGTCCCTAAGGTCATCACAGTGTCAAGGGAGCATGACACTCCCCTCTGAGTGCTGAACATCCCTTTTAGCTGCTTGACATTCTTCTTTTGGGATTCAGACAAATGGATGGATGGACAGATGGGTAGGTGGGTGGATGGATGATGGATTGCTAGATAGGTGGGCGTATGAATAGATGGGTGGGTGAATGGATGAATGGATTAATGAACGGGTGGGTGGATGGACAGGTACATGAATAAGCAGAGGATGGGTGTGAACAGATGGGTAGAGGAGTGGATAGATAAATCAACAAGTGAATACATGAGTAGATGGAGCACAGATGAATAGGTAAAGGGATGGAAATACACAACAGATGATATATGGGATGCTGGCTGAGTTGAGGCCACTACCTTAAGAGATACATTGCCAGCAGGATCCTGGGGATACAAGCTGTGTGGGGTGAGTGCTCACAATCTGAGTGTCCACAAGCCCCAAGTCCCATTTTCAGGAGGAGGGGCAGGAGCAGCAGCTGTGTCCAGAATCTAACCAGAATGGACCCCAGGTCTAGAGCTGGACCTCTTGGTCCAGCTGGGTTCCATCAATTCTGCCTAGGCCACTTATTTTTGCTCAGTTTGCTCCATCCACCTCATAGACTAAGGAACTAAGTTAGGGCACCACTTCCCATCCGAGCAGCCACAACAGCCTCCAACAGGTAGTGTCACCACCTCCATGGCTGTCCCGGTGTCCCCACGAGTTTTTTTTTTTTTTTTTTTTGAGACAGAACCTCACTATGTTGCTCTTGGAAGAGTGCCATGGTGTCACAGCTCACAGCAACCTCAAACTCTTGGGCTTAAGCGATTCTCTTGCCTCAGCCTCCCATGTAGCTGGGACTACAGGCACCCGCCACAATGCCCGGCTATTTTTTGTTGCAGTTGTCATTGTTGTTTAGCTGGCTTGGGGTGGGTTTGAACCTGCCACCTTTGGTGTATGTGGCTGGCGCTGTAACTACTGTGCTACAGATGCTGAGCCTGCCCATAAGTTTTTGAAAACATCAACTCATTTCACTCCCTTGCCTAAAGCCTTCCATGGCTTCCCTCCTTGAGAGTGAAGTCCATACTGGATACCAGGTCCCTTTCAGCCTTGTCTGCCTACTTTGGCCCTGCTTGGGTCCATGTGCATCAGGCCGTGCCTCTCAGGCACATCCTCTACACGACAGCTCGTTCCCAGGCAGGACTGCTGTCAGCTCAAATTATCTCCATCTGTGCCACTGCCTGTCCTCCTACTGAGAATTTAACCTCACAGAGTGGGACAATTACCTGTCCTATTCACTGCAGCACCCCAGCGCTTAGAACAAGAAATGACAAAAGAATGCAAAGTACATGTGGGATGAACACACTCTCCCTGCACATGAGGCTAGGGAAGTGAAGTCATCAAGCCCACCATGACTGGGCTCAGCCTGCAACCATGTGGGCAGGGGGAATGTGTCTGAAAGGCACCAGATGCCCAGTCTCCTTCCTCATCCTCACCAAGCAGCACCCTGGTGGTAAGGCCCTCATTTCTTATGGGGGCATCTGGCGGCAGAAAGCTTCAGCACCACAACCCCACCTGCTACTCCCTACAGGGGCAGGCTCAGGCCTCAGGTCAGAACCACAAAGCAGCCAAGTGCTCTGCCTATGGGCCCTGCACAAATGCCCCAGTGAGGGGACCCAGCCTGGTACCAAGGACAAGGGGCCTCTTACAGTTCACAGAAACAAAAGCAGTAACCATCATCCCAACAGCAGCCATGTAGACAGCAGATGCTTTGCACATTAGCTTAATTTATTTTATCAAGACAACCTAAGTCAAATGTACTATTATCAACATCCCCACTTTATAAATGAGGAAACCGAGGCCAAGAAAGGAGAAGTCATGCTCCCTATACTATGCTGTGTAGGAGCCTGCAAAGGCAGAGATCTAGCCCCCAGAAGAGTGTCCTTGTCCTTCTGAGCTGGCTGAGGAGCTGGGAGCTACAGGCTAGAGGGCACTGTTTGCAAAGCATGGGGTGAGGGACAGGCTTAGGGGTTCCACCGTGCCCTCATGCCAAAACCTCAAGGCCCCCATAAAGCCAAGGATAGAGCCAGCTTTCAGGGTCAGGGCCCTCAGACACGTCCCCACTGAGGGAAAGACCTGTTAAACACAACAGCCAGACATTTTCAGGTGCTAAAGATGGGTGCAGTTTTATTCTTAGAATCCTGGAAAGGATGTCATTACTCCATTTTACAGATGAGGAAACTGAGGACCCTGCCAAGGGGCCACATAGCTAGTGTTGTGTGATGCTCATCTGCTTCTGGAAGGACAGAGACCTGGCCCATCTGGGGACTGTCTCTTCAGTGATTAGAAAACCTCAAATAAGCACACAATGTCAGTGAGTGCATCAATAGTGCAGAAGCCAGCCTACAGCCTGGCTCTGCCAGAGTGAGGGGCCAGGCCAGCAGCAGGGGCTCAGGAAAGGGCAATTACAGCATGGAGTAGGGAAGGGAGCAGAAATACAGCTAAGACCGGAAATGTCCATGAGCTGCTAAAGGGAGGAGCAGCCAGGCCACCAAGGACCCTATGAGTGAAGAGAACTTTCCAGAAAGCTCTCAGAGGCAGGACGCCTGCACACATGCTAGCAGAGGAAAGTAGCAGCTGCTGTCCCATCTGCCAAGGCTCAGATTCCACAAGTGGCTGCTAGGTTGGAAGCCTGGTTCAGCCACTAACTGTGCTGACCTCATGAGCCCTAGGTTTTATCTTCTTATTCACAGTTGGGGGGCTTACAGGAATTGTCCTATCAAACTCTTCATTAGATATTGTCCTCCAGGATACATACTACGTAGTAGCACATTTTCACTATGTCTTGTCCATGGGGGCAGTATTTGCTATCATAGGAGGATTTGTCCACTGATTTCCACTATTCTCTGGATTCACCTTAGATCCAACCTGAGCCAAAATCCACTTCACAATTATATTTGTAGGAGTCAACTTGACTTTCTTCCCCCAACATTTTTTAGGCCTCTCAGGTATGCCTCGTCGTTACTCTGACTACCCAGACGCATATACCATGTGAAATACCATTTCGTCAATCGGATCGTTCATCTCACGTTATTCAGGTATTGCTGCTTTCCTCTAGCATCTCCAGCTAAAAAGTGTGGTGAGGCTCCATAAGATGTGGTGCCTGAGGTGATGCGGAAAGATGGTCATGTTGGGCTGAGTTAACCCAGGGATGTGACACTGAGACGGCCAAGTTTGTATGTCCAAAAGATGGGACTACTCAGATTGTTTGATCTTGTGTCCATTTTGGTTTGTCAAGCAATTTGTCCATTTTACCTCACCTGTTGTATTAAAATAAAAGTGTTCTGGGCGGTGACTGTGGCTCAGTGAGTAGGGCACTGGCCCCATATAGTGAGGGAGGAGAGTTCAAACCTGGCCCTGGCCAAACTGCAACCAAAAAATAGCCAGTCATTGTGGTGGGCGCCTGTAGTCCCAGCTACTTGGGAGGCTGAGGCAAGAGAATCACCTAAGCCCAGGAGTTGGAGGTTGCTGCGAGCTGTGTGATGCCATGGCACTCTACCCAGGGCAACAAAGTGAGACTGTCTCTACCAAAAAAATAAATAAATAAATAAAGGTGTTCTATTTTGTCCTTTTCACATTGCAGCATCTATAATTATATTTACTTTTTCATTCCTAATGTTGGTAATTTGTGTTTTTCCTTTTTTCTTGAGACAGTGTCTCTTTGGCACCCTTGGTAGAGTGCCTTGGTGTCATAGCTCACGGCAACCTCAAACTCCTGGGCTCAAGAGATTCTCTTGCCTCAGTCTCCCAAGTAGCTGGGACTATAGGTGTCCA
Source organism: Galago senegalensis (assembly GCA_963575145.1). Lineage (NCBI taxonomy): Eukaryota > Metazoa > Chordata > Mammalia > Primates > Galagidae > Galago > Galago senegalensis. Next base: position 26,828 of record CAUYTI010068429.1, on the reverse strand, counting down.
GCACCCGGCTATTTTTAGAGATGAGATCTCACTCTGGCTTAGGCTGGTCTCAAAACTGTGAGCTTTGACAGTCCACTTGCCTTGGCCTCCCAAGTGGTGGGATTACAGATGTAAGCCACCACACTCTGCCTGATCTCTTTTTCTAGAGATTTCTTGATTTTGTTGATGTTTTCAAAGAAATGACTTTGGCTTTGTTGATTTCCTCCCTTGCTTGTTTCCCATTTCATTAGTTTCTGCTCAACTGTACTATTTCCTTCCTTCTGTAGGGTTATTTCTTCAGCTTCTTTTTTTTTTCTTTTGAGACAGAGCATCAAGCTGTCACCCTGGGTAGAGTGCTGTGGGGCACCACAGCTCACAGCAACCTCCAGCTCCTGGGCTCAAGCAATTCTCCTGCCTCCACCTCCCAAGTAGATGGGACTACAGGTGCCCACCACAACGCCCAGCTATTTGTGGTTGTGGCCATCATTGGTGTTTGGCGGGTCCAAGCTGGATTCGAACTGCCAGCTCAGGTGTATGTGGCCGGCGCCTTAGCCACTTAAGCCATAGGCGCTGAGCCTCTTCAGCTTTCTTTCTCTCTTTTTTTTTTTTTGAGACAGAGCCTCAGGCTGTCCCCCTGGGTAGAGTGCTGTGGCATCACAGCTCACAGCAACCTCCAACTCCTGAGCTCAAGGGAGTCTCTTGCCTCTGCCTCCCAAGTAGCTGGGACCACAGGCACCCACCACAACACCTGGCTATTTTTTTTTTGGTTGCAGCCATCATTGTTGTTTGGTGGGCCCAGGCTAGATTTGAACCTGCCATCTTAGGTGTATGTGGCTGGCGCCTTAGCCACTTGGGCCACAGGTGCCAAGCCATTCTTCAGCTTTTTTTTTTTTTTTTTTTTAAGACAAGAGCCTCAAGCTGTTGCCCTGGGTAGACTGCTGTGGCATCACAGCTCACAGCAACCTTCAACTCCTGGGCTCAAGCGAATCTCCTGCCTCAGGCTCCCGAGTAGCTGGGACTACAAGTGCCTGCCACAACGCCTGGCTATTTTTTGGTTACAGCCGTCATTTGTTGTTTGGTGGGTCTGGGCTGGATTCAAACCCATCAGCTCAGGTGTATGTGGCTGGCGCCTCAGCCAGTTGACCCACAGGCACCAAGCCATTCTTCAGCTTCTTAAAGTGAAACCTTGGGGCATTGACTTTCGACCTCTCTGCATTTCTTTTTTTTTTTTTTGAGACAGAGCCTCAAGCTGTCCCCCTGGGTAGAGGGCCCTGACATTACAGCTCACAGCAACCTCCTAGTCCTGGGCTCAAGCGAGTCTCTTGCCTCCGCCTCCCAAGTAGCTGGGACCACAGGCGCCCACCACGCCTGGCTATTTTTTGGTTGCAGCCGTCATTGTTGTTTGGCGGGTCCGGGCTGGGGATTCGAACCCGCCACCTTAGGTGTACGTGGCTGGCACCTTAGCTGGTTGAGCTATAGGCACCGAGCCCCTCTCTGCATTTCTAATACAACCATTTAAAAGCTAGAGAAGTCATTCTAAACACTGCTTTAGCTGCATCCCATACATTCTGATGTTTGTATTCATTATTTCCCAGTGAAACTTAGTTCAGAGGAGGTTTAAGAGGTGGATGCCCAGGACTTGCCTGGGTGAGCTGGGTGGGAGGATGAGGGTGGTGAGGAGTGCGAGAGACTTCCAATTTCTGGCCCTTCTGGGTAGACAATAGGTTCATCCACTGAGATGGGGGAAAAGAGATTTGGGAGCTGGTGTGCTATGCTTTGTTCATGCTGAGTGAAAGGGTACCTCAGGTCCAGGCTGAGGCACAAGGGGTCAATTATGAGTGGATAAACTAGAAAGTAAGAAACCCACCACAGGTACCTAGGCATGGCCAGGGTTGTGCTCATAGGGCACGTCGTTTTGGACACCTGTGCTGCCTGTGGTCTGCCACATGTGGTCACTGACCACGTGAAATATGGCTAAACTGAGCAGTGTTGTAAATGCAGGACTCAAACAAAAAAAGAATGAAATTATCTCGCTGGTAACTTTTATATTGATTACAGGTTAAAAATAACAGTATTTTGGAAATACATGGAATTACATAAAATATATAATGGAATTTAGTCCCACTTACTTCTCTTTACTTTTTGGCGCGGTTCCACTTGATACCACACTTGATCTTAGCCAAAAGCCCAAGAAGCAATTTTTGGCGCGGCTCACATGGTATTCCTATTAAATGGTACTCCTCTAAGGAGTCTAAGCCCCACCTAGCATAGGACCAGAACCTGAGCTAACAAAGTCCAAGGGACACCTCCTGGCATGTGCTTGCTCCTCTCAGCCTGCTAGCCTCCCAGTCCCAATCTGGGAAGGGCTTCTTGCCAAATCCTGGCCTAGTGGCAGAGCCTTTATAATTTCCCAACAGCTCCATGAGCAGTAGTTTTTGGCTGGAGAAGGAGAGCCAGTGGCCTCTCTGCCTGGCCTACATCAGTGCACCCTAGACACCAGCTGCAGGTCTGGGAAGCAGGCTGGACCCTTGTGCCTGCCTGGGAGAACACCAAGATTGACAGATGGGTCCTAGGTCAGGCTACCCTGCTCCAGTCCTGCAAGGCCCTAGGCCCTCCAAGACCTGTCTTCCAACCTCTAGGCTAACCCGGTTCACCTCAGGTATGGCCTGCCACCAGCCTCTGCATGGGCCGTTCTGGTGGGCATCCCTGTGTCTGCAGCCCCTTTCTCGATCTCTCCAAGAATCTTCTGACACACTAATGGACAGGCCACATCTGTTCCTGGTCTGCCTCTCTAGGCTAGAATGGGGGCACCCTCAGTGCTAGACTTGTGTCTGGAATGTCCTGGTGCTCACAAAAACTGTTGATTCTAGGCAGCCTCTCCTCCCCAGGGGGCATTTCCAACACCAAAGGCAGGACTTGGGGTGTGACCATGGGCATTTACCTACAGTTAGGAGCTCCACTCAGGAGGCCCAAGCAGATGTCTGGACATGGGCCACCCAGACTCTCTGTGAGAAGGATCCAGCTCCAAAGTCACCCCCATTTAATCCCTCCCTCCCTGGGGCCACCTTTGCAAATTTCTGACTCACCCAGCTCAGGAACACCTTGGGGCCCCTAGAGCCCCAAGCCCTGCTTCCCTCAATACACTTTCAGAGTTGTCTTCCAGGAATCCATCCTAAGTGCCCCTTCCTTACCCTGACAACAACCTCAGTGACCACTGTCACCACCAAGTCTCAGTAGGAGCAGGTGCTGGCCCTAGCCCACAGCCCCTTCTGCAGATGGCAGGGACTACCCTGCCTATAGTCACCTGGGTACTGCACCCAGGCCATGTCTCCAGAAAGGCCTGTGAAGCAGCAATGGGGTCTTCACAAGGGGTGGGCGGCCTCCCTCAGGATTCACTGAACTCCAGGCTGGCTTGCCCTGCCTTTCCACCCCAACTGCTATCCCTCCCCATCTTTGGGGGCAGGCCCACAAGCTGTGTCCTGCAAGGCGGGTCATAGTACTGGCCACCAATATTTCAGTCACCAAATCCACAGAAAATCTGGATTTCCAGCTACTCAGAAAAAACAAAACCCCAGCATTTCCCAAGTGCAGCAGTGGTCCCTCAGGATCCTTGTCAGCTCTTCCCTTGCCAGAGTGACACCTTGAACCTGAGGCCAGCATGGACATGAGGCCCAGGCTGGAAATTGGAGGTCATAGTCAGGCCTTGGAGTCCCTCTAGGTCACCAAGGACCCCAGTAGCTTCCTTGGCAGGTGTCCACTCTGCTCCTACCCTCCCAGCCCAGATGGCCTCTGCCTCTGGCCAGTCACACGGCTCCCTCTGTACCCAGGACAAGGCCCTGTGCTTCACACAGCCCCTCTAGTCCCATAGCCCCCAGGGGGGCCCCTAAAAGTGGAGAGACAGACTAGAAATAGGAGATTTAGTGCACAACAGGGAGAAAATGGTTCCAGATCCTTTGTGAGTGACTTTGAGGGTAATTACAATATGAGGACTTTCCCCAAACTATGGTCAGGACCTGGCCTCAGGTTTCCTGGACCTCCTCAGGGTGATACTTGACAGGCTAAGACCCACCCCAGGTATGATTTCTTTCAAGACTGACCTAAGATGGGCAGGTTTGGCATAACCTGAATTCTGCCTTCACATGAGCCCCTTGCCCCCTGCCAGGGTGCCCACCCCAAGGGCAAAGAGCACCCCAGAGCCTTGGGCCAGGCTGAGTAAAAGCAGACACTCAGGTCCCCTTTCTATTCAGTCCAAATCTAATGAAACAAGAGCCAAGTCCATTTGCATAAGGACCATTTGTCAGAATAAATCATTTAAGACACACATTCATCTGTTTAAATTACAAACACTAATGCTGTTATAAAAAATAGTGGCATGGCACTTTTTATTTTCTTTAATCAGAAAAATAAGCCCTGCGTTTCTGGGATGGAGGCCCCAGGTGAGCACCGAGGAAGGGGTCTACCCAGGTGTGGACAGAGGCAGCAGGGAGGGGGCTGGGGACAGCCTAGGTCTCCAGCCAGGGAGCCTCCTCCTTACCTCCCCTCAGCCCAGGGACCTGCAGGTGGCCAGTGCTACTCACCAGAAATGCCTGCCTTTGTAGAGCACCTAGTTGCAGCTGGCCCCACAAGGGGTGTGGAGACAGAGCTCCCCTACTCCCCTCCCCAGCTCCTCCCACCTCATAGAACACATGCTCCCTTTATGGGGCAAGAGGCGTTTCCCATACTCCAGGAGACCTGAGTGTATGGCTGCCCTGAGACCCGGGGTCTAAGGAGGCTGTTTCTGACCACCAGTGGGGGGCCCAGAGACAGCTCTACAGCCCTGTAGTATGAGGTCTACCAACTGGGGTGGGGTGGGTTGACAGCCAGAGAGAATACTGTGGGGGGTGCTTTGAGGAAGGGCCCAGCAGATGGGGCTTTCCCAGCATGGGTTCTCACTGGTCTGCAGACCTGACAGCCCTTTTCTGTGCACACCTACTGGGGGTAGAGGCAGAGTCCTGAGGTGGGAGTGGAAGCCTCCGGTCACCAGCAGCTCCTGCTCAGCCAGATGGCCCTCCTGTAGCTTAAGGACCTGGGAAGGGGACACCAGTACCATGCAATTGTTGAGGAGGGCTGGGACCTGGAGTGCAGCCTCCAGCAAATCCCACATCTTAGCTATTCCGTCTGGGGGTTAGTGGAACACACTGTGGCCAGATAGGCTGGGGCCCAAGGAATAAGGACTGTGGCTAGTAGCCCCCTCCCAGTAAAAGCACTCTTGTCCTGGCACCCCACACCCCACACACTATGAGCACGTGCACATGTACACAACCACACATTCCACACACACCCTGCACAGTGGTACACCTGGGACAGGTGTGCATGGAGACTCAGATGCAAGGACAGTGTTGGCAACTTAGAGGCACAGAAGGATGCTGAGGGACCTCCAGGATCTGAGGGCAGCTGTGCTCTCCTCAAGGCATGCACATCCCAAGCAGCCTTCAGGTTGGGGGCACTGGGACACTGTTAGGGGAGGGTGCAGCAGATGTAGGAGGAAGATGGGTTGTCTCCTCTCCTCCTGGTGTGGTATATCTTGCCTGATCCCAGCACTGTGGGGCTCCCACCTCTGCCTGAGCCTCAGTTCCTAGTGGCAATGCTTGGCCTTGCCTGGAGGCCTTAGGCCAGTCCAGCAAAGCATCTCAGGTCGGCAGAGAAATGGCCCTGGTCTCAGGGCCCTGCCAGGGTGCAGCCCCAACTGGGGTGTCCAACACACCAAGGAAGCACCTGCAGGGCATCAGGCTCCAGGGCTCACAGACGGGGCCTGGCGGGCTACCCCAGGGGCAGAGGAGCGGGTCCATCGTGATCTCAGTGGCCGGCAGGGACGGCCCAGGGCCAGGAGCTGGGGCTGAGGGGCTGGCACCAGGTCCAACAGTGACCGCCGAGGCTGGCATGGGGGCCCCATGAGAGGCCGGCAGGACAGGCCTGGCTGCCCTAGGAGTGAAGGGCGGTCAGGGATGGTGAGTAAGGGCTGGGGCTGGCAGGGCTGGTTTGGGCCCATGAGTGGCCGTAGAGGCTGACATGACTGTTCTGGGCCCATGAGTGGCCGCTTGGGGCGAGGCTGCTCCAGGCCCATGAGTGGTCGCTTCTGTTGGCACGGCTGTCCTGGACCCAGCAGTGAGGGCTTGGGTGGGCCAGGCTGCTCTGGGGCTTCAACTAATTGCTGAGGCTGACTAAGGCCCAGGAGTGACTGCTGGGGGCGGCTGGGTTGGCCCAGGAGGGACCTTCGGGGCTGGCTGTACTGACATGGGGCTAGGAATGCTCGCCGAGAGCAGCAGCACTGGCCTGGGAGAAAGCTGGCAGGCCGGCGGCGTGGTCGCAGGGGTAGGAGTGGCCGTGGGGGCTGGCATCGTGGGCAATGTGCTAGCAGAGACCATAGGGGCCGACGGCGCTGTCCTGAGGAAGCCCCACTGGGATGGCCACAGTGACAGGGGCTGGCCCATGGCCGCCGGGGCCGGCAGCAGTGCCACCGGGTCAGCAGGGACCGTAGTCGCCGGCAGCGGTGCCCTGGGGTCAGGAGGGAACGCAGGCGCCGGCAGTAGAGGCAGGTGGCCAAGGGGGACCACAGGCGCCGGCAATAGAGGCAAGGGGTCAGGGGGGACCATGGGACCAGCAGGGAACGCAGGCGCCGGCAGTAGAGGCAGGGGGTCAGGGGGGACCGTGGGACCAGGAGAGAGCGTAGACGCCGGCAGTGGAGGCAGGGGGCCAGAAGGGACCGTGGGGCCAGCAGGGAGCGCAGGCGCCGGCAGCACTGCCTGAGGCCTGGGAGCACCCAACGTGGCCGGCAGGGCTGAGTCTGGTGTGACTGCTGGGGCCGGCACTGCTGATCTGGGGCTGGAGGCAGCCGCTGGGGTCTGCAAGGCTGACGGGGGCCCAGAAGTAACCGCCGGGGCTGGCAGGGCTGTCTCAGGCCCAGAAGTGACCGTTGGGGCCTGCTGCGCTGACCCGGGGGTGGCCGCTGGGGCTGGCGGGGCTGGCGGGGCTCTCGGGGCTGGCAGGGCTGGCAGGGCTGCCCGGGATCTGGGAGCTCCGACGGGGCTGGGGGGGGCCCCTGGGGCTGGCTGGGCTGGCTGGGCTGCAGCTGCTGCTGGTGCTGGGCCGGGCTGTTCTGGTCCCAGGGGTTGTCTGGGAGCGGCCCCCCTTCTGGGGAGCACACCTGCATGGAAGAAAGAGCACGTGTCCACCTAGGCAGGTGTGTCTGCGGACCCCCCCATCCAGCCCGGGCCCGTGAGACATGCTGCCCCCTCTAGCAGCCCAAGTCCCGAGGGAACCAACAGTGGAGCCCGAAACACCGAACAAAAGCCCTCTCTGAGAAGAAGGTGCAGGCCAGCGGGCCCCAGGAGGAAGTAGCTGCAGGCTAAGCCAAAGCCTAGGAGAGAACCCTAGGCCAGAAGCCCTGGGCCAGCTTCCACCTGCTCACACCCCAGACAGGCAGAAAGGCCCCCAGGTGGGGCAGGCAGAGCCCTGTTTCCCGGCTGTGCCGTGCACCTGGACCACCAACAAGTCACATGCCTGCGGCGACCACCGGGACTGACCACTCCCCCGCCCTATGCTGAGCACGTCACAGATGGCGCTGTGTGTGCAGTAGGAGAGTGCTCAGCAACAAACCTGGTCCCCACGCTCCTGACAGACACACTGGACACCGGGTAGTCGGCGGAGCCTGGCAGACGCGGGGGAAACGGGGCCAACCTATCCACTTGGCACCCACCCAGCACATGCCCTCCCACCCTGGGTAGGCCCCTCTCCAGCTGTGGCCCTGGGCAAGTCACTGCTTTTCTGTGACCCAGCCTGGCCACATATGTCCCATACCCCAAGTCCAACAATGATGAGGAGCGTTGCCAAGCAGCCCCAGGTGCTGCCATGGGTGGTGTCCAGGTGCTGGTGTGGTCCCAGGCTGCCTAGTTCCTGAGTGGGGAGACCCGGCGCTCACCTGCTTGGAGGGTTGCAGTGGGACCTTCCTTGGCCCCCCGTCGCAGGCAGGCTCCAAGTCCTGCCTGGGGCTGCCCGCCTCCAGGGGCCGCCTGTGCTCACTCGGCTCTGCAGGTGGGCAGTTCTCAGACTCTCGGGGTTTCTTCATGAGGCGACGTTCCCATTTCTCCTTCCGTTCCTGTGGCTTCAGGGCCATGTCCTTCTGCAAGGAGAGGAGGGCCGAGTAGTTAACCAGCAGGGTCACCCCAGAGGGCCATCCTGTGTTTAGGGCTGGTGCTGCCCTGAGGGGGCTGTTAAGCTAGGGCCACACCTCAGAAGGAACCCCCTTGGGAAAGCCACCTCTCAGGGGAAGTGAAGAAAGGAGACAAGCCTGATGGCTGGTGAAGGTGGCCCACAGCAGGGGGTGGCATGTCACTTATGACCCATCTCTGGAAGCACAGCTGAGAGGAGGCTCCTACCCCATACTCAGCACAGGGGCTGGGAGCCAGGACTACAGGGATACCCCACAGGATATGCTCCCCAGGTAACACCCATACCCCATAGGATGTGCCCCAGATGTAGCCCACACCCTACAGGATGTACCCCAGGTGATACCCACACCACACAAGACATGCTCCCCAGGTGACACTCATACCCCATAGGATGTGCTCTCAAGGTGACACTACATGGGAAGTGCCCCCACCTGTGACACCTTCACTGCCTTCCTCAGGGCCCAAGGGGACTGGATCTGTCCAATGCTCTGGGACAGAGACCATTCCCAACGCTCACCTTTGGAGCTCTCAGACCTAGGGGGACACCAGCAGGTCACCTGTGTTCCTGCCAGCCTCTCCTGGTCCCTGGGGTCCCCACCTCTGTATTCACAGCAGACAGCAAGCACCTGCTGTATGCCACCTGGCTCCAGCAGGCAGGAGGGACACAGACAAGTTTAGGTGCCAGGAAATGCAGCCACCAGTGAGGACAGTGAAGCCCAAGGGAAGGGCCTCTAGGGCTGCCTCCTCCCTCAAAGGATCAGGTTCAAGGACTGCCCCAGCACAGGGCCCAGATGCCCCCTGGAAGAGATGGGTAGCAGAAGTGGGAAAGACATGGCTAAGTGCTACCCCAGGGCTTTGCCCGAACTGGTCTCTGCTATCTCCAAGTGAGCCTGAGGCCTGAGTGTTCTCACAGCATCCCCTGGACACCCTGCTATCTCAGGCTCACAAGGCTTCCCGGGCTGGCTCCTCATAGCCCTGACAACAGTCAGGCCTCCAGCCCCTCGACCACCAGGATCTGTCAGGTCATGTGTCCTGGGCAGTTACAGGAAACTGCTCCCAGTCAAGTCAAATGCTGCAACTGAGAACGAGAACGGAGCTTTTCATAGTGTTTGAATCAGAAGTAAAAACAAATAAGGGGGTAACTTTCCTAGTAACTATGAAATCTGTACTGAGCTGGGATATGTTAGGAGGAGAAAGACCAAGAAGTTAGCCCAGTAAAATGTCCCCCAGGGTCAAGGCGGGTTGGGGGGTGGTGGTAAGTGTGGAGTGGGAGGGTCCAGGTCAGACAGACCCTTACATGGAGCCTGACACAGCCTCACAGGGCAACTCCGGCCATCTCTCTAGTCACCACATTGTTAGCATGTAGCTAAAAGGATGCAGCTGGCAATAGCAAACTGTTCAAATTTACCACATTTTCTGTAAAGCTGTTTTGGCATTTGTTTGCTTTTAAAAACACAAAGATTTCTACCTGCCCCTCCCCCAACCCCCAGCTGCAGCCACCTAGCACAGGACAGTTTTCTTATCCACCGTTTGTCCTGGCCTCGCTCAGCCCCAGGCAAGGCTTGCAGTGCTGCTTAAGAAACATTCCAGAGAACTGGGGGCACAACCGCAGGCAGCACCCCAAGGAAAGGTGAGTGCCTATTCCACGCATTCCATGCAGGGCAGCAGAGACTTCCAGAAGCCCTGTGCTTCAAAGTATATTCTGTGGCTCCGCGCCTGTGGCTCAAGTGCCTAACGTACCAGCCACATACACCTAAGGTGGTGGGTTCGAATCCAGCCCGGGCCTGCCAAAACAACAACAACGGCTGCAACCAAAAAATAGCCGGGTGTTGTGGCAGGCGCCTGTGGTCCCAGCTACTTGGGAGGCGGAGGCAGGAGACTCGCTTGAGCCCAGGAGCTGGAGGTTGCTGTGAGCTGTCATGCCACAGCACTCTACCCAGGGGGACAGCTTGAGGATCTGTCTCAAAAAAAAAAAAAGCATACTCTGCCATGGGCCCCCCGCTGGGATCTGCTGTACTCAAAAAAGAACAGTTCCCTTGGGGGCCAGTAGGGACGCCTCCATGCCCAGCCCAAGCTTCTCCAGGTGAGATTGAACCCTCCGCCTGGTGCCCTAAGAAACCAGAGAAGCACCCACACCTGGGACTGCCCACTGGCCTTGCCTAGGAGGGTGGGGCTGTGCCAGCAGGCCCTTCAGGGGCGAGAGGCACCTGGCTGGCTCTAGAGGTACCACAGCAACACCACAGTGCTTGGCGTAATGGGAGGGAGCCTGGCGCAGGGGCTCTTGCTCTGACCAATCTCACTCACTCCATGTCTACCCTGAGGGGTCAGCACTGAAGCTCAGAGAAGCTGCAGAGTGTCCTGTCCAAGGCCAGGCCACTGAGGCAGGGAGCAGGGCAGCCACCACTCTGCTCAGGTGAGGACCTAAGAGACACAGTGCTCCAGGCAGCCCAGCATCCATCTGTGAACTGGAGGCTGAGCCAGTCCCACCCCCATAAGGCAGCGCCAGGAGCCCTGGCTGCAGCAGGGCAGGCATGAGCTCTGTGTTCCTTATGCTGACTGAGGAGCGCTAGGCCTTCATCGGGTGCTCTGTTTAATGCTTGACACATGTAAATGTTTTATTTTTTTTTTTTTGAGACAGAGTCTTACTATGTCACCCTTGGTAGAGTGCTACAGCGTCACAGCTCACAGCAACCTCCAACTTCTGGGCTTAAGTGATTCTCTTGCCTCAGCCTCCCGAGTAGCTGGGACAATAGGCCCACACCATAGCAACCACCTACTTTTTGGTTGCAGTTGTCATTGTTGTTTAGCAGGCCCAAGCTGGGCTCGAACCTGCCAGCCCCTGGTGTATGTGGCTGGCATCCTACTCACTGAGCTATGGTGCCGAGTCACAACATGTAAGTGTTCACACACCTGATCCTTGTGCATACACACAACCCATGAAGTTGTTGCTGTGACTACCCCAGCATCAAATGAGGAAAGCAAGCCACAAAGAGGTCTCAATAACTATCCAGGATCTGCATCCTTAGCACCACCTGCCACCCAGCCCAGCTCCAAAACCCACAGGTCTGTCTGTGGTGCACAGCCGGGTCAGCACAGCAGTACCCAGAGGGAGCCCCAAGCATTCTCAGAGTGTCCAGCCCCTCCCCCAAGCCTCCTTGTTCCCCTCCCCAGAAGGACCACAGTTGGACATCCCCGGTTAGCTTTTCCTATAGCAATTTTATGTGACTGTTTTTAGCTCCCCTAAATGTTATTACTGTGCAGCACCAATAAAATTTCTAATTGCACTATGGTAAACCAGCCATGGAAATATAAAAGTAATTATAACTCAGCACGCAGAGTCCCCATTTTCCCCTCATGAGGATAAGGCTGCATGGCTCAGCCCAGCCCTCCAGGCAGGGGTTTCCTCACTTCAGAGTCAGGGGATTGTGGGTGGCTCTGCCCTTGAAACCTCACCAGCTCACACCCAGCGCCTACACTGTCCCTTTGCCCAGGTCACAGGCTAGACAGGAGCTGGCATAGAAGGCCCTAGGGCAGCCCTTGCAGTGGCCTGGCATGGTGACTGTGTCTAATTGTCCTTTCAGCCAACATGGTGGGAGCAGGACTCTGACCTATCCTGTCTCCCTCACCCAGTGAATCCAAGGTTGTCGACCCTACTCCATACATGCTGAGGGGATGTCGCAGTCCTGGCTGTCCTCACTGACACCTCAGTTGCTGCAGAAGCATCTGGAATACTTTCCTGCAGGTTCACAGCGCTCTCTGACAAGGGACTGCAACTGGGAGTTGGAAGTTAGGCCACCAGCATGACTGCAGGCTTCCTGGTGCTGGCCGAGGTTCCTAGGCACCCAGCAATGGCACGTAGGCTGCCACTGAAGAAGCCAGGGTCTGCAGCAGGCTGTGCACCCAAGGTACCAACAGTCACTGTCTTGTTTCCTTGGCAGATCACTGAGCACCTGCCCCCAAGCCTGCCAAGGTTCTGTGGGAAGATCTCTGTGAGGACAGTGAGGGTCACTTGAAGATAAACTAGACAAGGGCTGATGCAGACAGGTGCCTAGGCAGGTGAGAATCTTGAGGCAGGGAGCAGGGGGGCCTGGATGAGAGGAAGGAGCACAGCCACCTGCCCGGGTCTACATCAGGCCACTGCCTGCTGCCACTCACCCACCAAGACCCCTCACAGAGTGTCTGGCCATCCTGACCAAGTCTGCCTAGAGTCCAAGTGTTCCTGCCGCTCTGACATGAGGTTTGAGGTCAGTTTCTACTGTGCGCCATGGAGCCTAACTGACACATTTTCTGTCCAACTCCACTGTCCTGAAAGTCAGCTCACACCAGACATGGCAGGCAACCTGCTCCTCAGGCCCAATGCCTTCTTTTCTAGGACTCCTCAGGGCTGCCATGAGGGCTGAGGCAGCATAAGCAGAAATGGCCCAGGGTTGTCTCAGCCACCTGTATGGTCTGTAGAGCATTCTAGAAGGGCATTTTGTAGGCACTGGCCAGCACCAACGCCCACAGGAGGGGTGAGGGGAAGTATGGATGGCAGTGACCACACAGGGCACCCAGGGCTCCTGGGCCACAAGTGGTCAACTCTGTGAAACGAACACAGGTCCTACATCCTCTTGTATGTCTCAACTTTCCCACAGGAAAAAAAAAAGAGAAACCAGATCATTTAGATTTAGATGTAGGTGACAAAAGGGAGCCTGGTATGGTGATGCTGGGCAGGTGAGGCTGTCATGGGAGAGCCTGGGCAGAGGAGGCTCTCCTGGAGGTAAGGGTGCTCTAGACAAGACTAAGGCTAAGATCTGTGCAGCTAGGCAGAAGGAGGGGGCAGAAGCCAGACACCCTTGTCCTGCACCTGCCTTGCTGGCTCAGGGGTAGTGAATGACCAGTGTGGTACTACTTGCCCCAGGCCTTAGGCACTACAGGGAGGCAGACTCAGGCCTGATTGCTGTCCTAGCCCCACAGCCCTGTGACCTCCCAATGGCAGGGGCGGTGCTCAGAGCACTAATCCTCCATGGCTAGTAGAGCCAGTCTCTGAGGCCCCAGCAGCCTCCTTTACTCTGCCTCTCGGGCCCACACAGCTGCTGCTGACAGCTGCGGCTGGACTGTCATTCTCGGGATGCCACAATGCCCCAGAGCCTCTTTTGCGCCACGGAGCACAGCCTAGGGAGGCCCAGGGCCAGCATGGGTGTCACTACAGCCACAGGCCTGGGGTGTTAAAAGGACCTCCTGGCAGCTGCAGCTTTGCCTTTATCCAGAAGTGCTGGTCTCTCTGTAACAGGAAGGATAGGGGCTGTCTGACAGCCCCTGTGGCAGGGGGCCTGGGCCCTAAGAGTGATCGAGGCTGAGTTAGCTCACCCACCTCCTGCCACAGGGCCTCACAGCCAACAGTCACCAAGGGGGCTGATGTGGCCACCACATGGCACAGCCACATCAAGGAGCTACCCTCTAGATAATAACTACAGGTCCCTTGGGCTCTTTCCTTGCCCAGATATCTACCTCACAGCCCCTAGGGACAGGCATGTAGCCATGCTGGCCCAGGATGGGGGAGGGAGGGGCAGACTGTTCCGGCATGAGTCAAAGGTCGGAGGGGACACATGTGGTAGGAGAGGATACAAAGGACCCTGAGGGCCCTGTGAGGGGAACCTGGGGCTGCATGAGCATGAACAGGCTCTCCCAGGCTGGAGGACAGTCTACAGAAACACTGAATGCCCAGGCAAAAGCCAGTAGCAGAGCTCCACCTCAGGAGTCTGATCTGGACCACCAGCAGGACCCTGAAGCCCTGCAGGAGGATCAGAGTCCTCAGTACTGACAAGGGGACCCTGCTGCTCTCTAGAGCACCCTTCAGCCTGAATTCTGATCCTTCTCTGCAACTTGCCAGGAGTATAGACCGAGGAAGTGACTTAGCCCCTGTGCCTCTGTTCCTTTGCCTGTGGGATAGGGACAGCATGGCTCCCATGGCTAAGGCTGGAGTCTGGCTGGAGTCCAGCAGCAGTTACCCCAGGTGCCATGAACATGTTTCAGACACATGCTTGCACACACACACACACACACACACACACACACACACACACACGGGTATTCCTAATGAGAAGTCAGGACCAGAGACTCTACCTGCGTTCCCCTGACCCTGAGCTATAGCACTTGGGACCCAGGCAGCACCTTTTCCAGGGCCCAGCTCTCCACAAAAATCAAATAAACATGAAGTTCACAGGGAACTCAATAGAGTGGGCACCTCTATGGCCAGTTTTCTGAAGTACTCCAGCAAAGCAGGCACCATAACATGCCCCATGACAATCTGAACCCAAGCACCTAACTGGCACTGCATCCAGCAGTACTTGATCCCAACCTACCTTGAGTCCCTCCAAATGGCCCACTGCCTGCCAACCCGAAGCCTATACCAGGCCAAGCAGATACCCCAGAGTCTACCCTCCATGACAGGCTCTAGGGCCATTGCTCCATGATGCTGCCAATCTCATGGCCTGCATTACCAGAGGCCCACCTGGCCTGCTCATCCTCTGTCCTCACTGGTGACCAGGCACATGGGTATATCCCACAGCTGGCACAAGACCTGGCATATAGCTAGAACTCAATAAATGTCTACTGACTCAAGGAAGGACAGTTCCCCCATCCTCATTAGCCACAGGCCCAGTACCTATTTGAGGCCTGGCCTGCATACCAGTGAGCCCCCAGCCCAGATAAGTCTGGGTGGAGGGGTGGCTGCCAGTCTCCCCAGAAGCCTCACAGATGCCACACAGCAGGTACTCATCAACCAAATGTGGGCAAGAAGGGCCTTAGAGCAGAGGAGCTGTTCTAGAGCTGCTATTCTTTACAGCAGCCCTCAGTGCTCCCGGAACCTTTCAGAACACAAGCAACCACCCAGTCTGTACAGACTCTGGTATTGCCAGCAGCTCCCAGGAGATCCTGGACCCCTATGAGCCACAGCCCCAGGTTGGTGTTGTGGACCTGGTCAGCCCCAGGTCCACAAGGAGGAGGAGTCTGCAGACCCGCTGAGCTGTGTGTGTGTGGGGGGGGGGAGGGCAAGTCTGTGGGAGGGGGAGAGGAGAAAGGGTGGGCTCAGGCTGGCTGGGAAGAAGGCTTCCCACAATCAGGCAGAAAGGAGCTCAGTGGGCAGCCGGCAACTGAGAGCACCTTGGGAATGGAGGTGGGACCTGGCTTGTTGAACTAGCGTCACACTCCCCCCACTGACACACCCAACCCTCATGACCCACCAGTCATTGTGAGCACAGGACCCAGAGTAGGACTAATGCTCATGTAGGGGGTTGTGTGATGGGGCACTGAGCCTGTCCTGAGGCAGCTATGGGTAAGGGACAGACCTGGGCAGCTGGCTCTTCCTGTGAGCCCTCCCAGCCCAGCCCCCCACATCTACAGGCTACCTGGCCACATGACCTTCTCAGGTGTCACATGCTTCCTGGGTATCTGGGCACACATATACACATATAAACACTAACATGCACCATCACACCCCCCCCACACACATGTGACAAGCTCTGGCTCTTCCTCAGGGACCTGGGGGCACAGCACTGTCCCTTGTTTAAGGACAAATGGCTTTGCCTTGGGCCATACAGAGTCTCTGAAAAGCATCTCTCAGATGTGCAGGCCAGCACTACCCTAGCAGTGGGAGGGCACCCTGGGTCCCTCCGAACAGTCTTGGGCCCAGACCAGTCTCCCCTCTGCCAATCTCCCAGAACCTCAAAGGCACCACACAGCAGGTACTCATCATCCAAATGTGGGCAAGAAGGGCGTTACCTGTCCCCAGGAGAAGAATGAGGAAGGGGCTTAGAGCAGAGGAGCTGTTCTGGAGCTGCTGTTCTGCACAGCAGCCCTCAGGGCTCCTGCAACCTTCCAGAGCACAGGCAACCACCCAGTCCGTATAGACACTGGTACTGCCTGCAGCTCCCAGGAGATCCTGGACCCCCTTGCGCTACAGCCCCCAGGTTGGTGTTGTGGCCCTGGTCAGCCCCAGCTCATTTCCCTGAGGAGTCTGCAGACCTGCTGAGTTGTGGGGTGGGGCCAAGTCTGTGGGAAGAGGAGAACAGAGTGTGGGCTCTCTAGCCTTGGGTTACCAGCTCATTTCGTCAGAGTAAGTACCCTAGGGACAATGAAGGATAACTGAGTACTGAGGGCTTGTAAAATTGGTAGGAGCAGAAAAAGCCAAAAGAGGTCCTGGCAGGGTTTGGACCAAGGTGTGGAGAGGGGGCAGCCTGGGTCAGTGGTCAGGGCACCAGATGGGCTCTCTGGGGGCTCCTCTTGACTCTGACTCTGCATGACCAGGCTGGAGCCTCTGAGGCCATGGCATGCAGTGCTTTCCTTAGTGAAACTCCTCTTTCCTCGGTCTTGGCCCCAGTTTGATGGCCCCCTTCTTAGGGCCACCAACTCGTCACTCTCTTCTGACCCCTCGACTTACAGCTCATCCCACTTGCTTTGGACTGGGGTCCTTCAGTCTCCCCTCACAGTTGCATGCCTATCCCAAGTTGCTCACTACTGAATAGGCTGGATACCAGGACCCTAGAGCTCTGCCCAGGTAGTAAGAAAGTGGACAACTGGATGCCATTTTGACTACTCTAGAGTACAAAAAAAAGAGGAAACTTCCCAACCCAAATGCTGCAGAACCAGCAAAAACAAGACAACCACAAACTAATTTTGTTAGAATTATGGTGGCAGAAACCCCAACTATCAGGAAAGTAACCTGAAATGCGACCCCACCAACATGGCCAAACAGGGCCATCCCTGGAGCTCAGCTAGCAAGATGCACTCTCCACCTCTGGGTGCTGGGCCAGGTGGGCACCTCCTGTGCAAGAGGCCCCACAGGAAGCACCACACCTGGGGCACACAGCAAGTGGGGGAGGAGAGACAGACACCCACAGCCAAGACATCGAGCCACAGTTTTAGAAGTGCTATCATACGCAGTCAGACACTAAAAGACACCAACAACAGAGCAGTGAGGAAGGCAGCACCATAATGGTGATTTAGACCATGGCCAGTGTGTAAAGAATCCACAAGGACAATTAGTGCTGATGAGGGAACACAGCAAATTACTGTGGCACAAATGTCGGGTGGGAAAACTGCTTTCTTACACAAGCAGCAACAACCAATTAGAAACAAGAGTGAAACGAGTGTTACTAACAAGTGAGTGTTATTCACTAACAAAAACACAAAGTACAGCAAATGGAACATGAGACCCCACTCCCAGAGAACTGGCCTTTGGCACCATCCCTGGAGGGTAACTGGCTCACTGTTATCGAAAGTCTTAAAAACCACACAACACAAACACAGCAATTCTAGCTCTAGGCATTTCTTTCTTCAAGGAAGCAAGCACAGGTATGTGGAGATCTGGTCTGCATCCTTGGAGATGGGGTGAGAGATGCCTGTGAACAAGATCAAACCTCCATGTCTCCTGATGAGAGAAAAGACAACCTGCGAAATGGACAGAAGCACTGGTGTTGGGTCAGGCTCTGGGCAGTGGGACCTCTGAGTCACAGGGACACATGGGAAGAATATTCCAGGCAGAGGGCCAGCCAACACCAAGGCTCAAGGTACAAAGCATGCATAGTGGCTGTGGTAGCCTGGGGAGGACCAGGAAGAACCTGGTGTTATAGCCAAGAAGGATCAGGCCCAAGAAGCTGGGAAGGCAGGTGACTGTCCTGCTGCAGCAGCCCAAACCTGAGGCCTGTAGGACCATCCCTCAGCTGTGGGACCCTCAGGGGTGTCCAATCTGGCTTCTCTGGGCCATATTGGAAGAAGGTTGTCTTGCGCCACACAATACCCAAACACTACCAAAAGCTGATAAACAAAAAAGATCCCCGTATAATTTTCATTATCCACCACCACCACGGATATGCAAAAAAGCCCTCATATATGCCACATGTGGCCCCCAGGCCGTGGGTTGAACACTCCTGTGAAGAACTACTTGTCCTCCAAGCAGCCCAAGACCACCACAGGCAGGATATAAGCTCAGCTATGCACCCCATCCTATGACTATGGATAACGCATGTCCCTGCTCTGGGCCCCAGAAGCCCCATCTGAAGAGACAACATGGGCTAAAGGTTCCCCCTGCCCTCTCCTTACCGGGGCCCAAGAGTCTTGTGTGGTATCAGTCTCAGTCCTAGGCACAAGTATGGTACCATCACAAACTCGGCCCTCAGACCAATAGCGTGGACTTCAGTGGCCTTGCACCACACACTCATGGCCGGTGCACTCCCAGTCTAGTTCCTCCTGCCTGGTACCCTTGCCCAGGGGGGTCCTAACAATACTGTGATGTGATACCCCCACCAGGCCCAGGTAGAGACCACTCAGCAAAAACTGACTGTACCCAGAGTGGGACACAACCTTAGCTCCCTGCCCTACCCCATGCAGGCCCCTGTTTTTGTCCTGAGAACCTCTACTTGCCCCCCTAGCCAAGGCCTGCAGGCTCCAGGTTCATACCTCCAGCCCAATAGGGTCCTGTCTGTTGCTGGGACAAGGTGTCATCTTCAGCAGAGGTAACCGTGTACCCCCAAGCAGCTGTGGCTGGTAGAGAGTCCTTCACACTATGCTGTGCTATGCAGGGCAGGGTACACTGGGTCTCAGGCACGTGTTTATTGATTACCAAAGGGATACATGCTGACCAGAGAATGTGGAAATAGAACTGGAGAAGGGGAGTTGCTGGCCCTACAGCCAGTATTCTAGGCATTTTCCTCCCATCTGTCTTCCTGGGCACACTCATGTGAGAAACGATACTCCTTCGAGCAGATGCACACCTGCACCTGGTTTTTATGTCTCCATAATGAAGCTCCAGAAAGCCCAGAGACCTAGGAGAGCAGACACCTGGAGGAGGCTAGCTGAGACAGGAGCTGAAACTTTTAAACATACACCTTTTTTATAGATGGAGCTGAATTTCTGAACCAAGTGAAAGCAATTTGCTGTTTGAAAAACAAATTAACAACAACAACCAAAAAAAATCACAGATGTCAAACCAGAAAGGTGGTTTCCGGCAGGAGGTGGCGGCAGAGGCACTCACCAGACTCTGAATCCCCTCCCCCAGAGCACCCAACCAAGCATCTTACTCCATGAACAGGGTCAGCAAGTGGGAAAGAAGGCGAAGTCAATCTCAGACCCAGGGGGCTGAATGGGACCTGGCCTGCTACCAGGGAGATATAGTGGCCAGCACAGCCTATTCTGTGACAGGAGAGCAACTGAAGGCGGCCTTGGCCACCTGGGACAAGGTGTCTGGCACAGCCCTGAACTAGCTTTCTCAGAAGGACTTGGGCAGAGACTATAGCAGTGCCTGGCAAATATAACCACAGCACTGCCCTGGGGCAGGGGGCTCCCCATCCCCTCTGGTTAGTACCAGCAGGAAACAGAGATGTCACAGAAAACAAGAGGGATGATGAAGAGCCATCCACCTACACTGGTGTTCCTGGCCAGAGCAAGAGCAAAGAGTCTAGGGGTTTCCTCCAATCTCCTGACCCCCAAACCACAGGACCCCTCCCACTATCAGTTAAAGAATTAGATGGAAGGCTGGGTGCAGTGGCTCACGCCTATACTTCTAGCACTCTGGAGCAGGTGGATCACCTGAGCTCACACGCTCACAAGACCAGCCTGAGCAAGAGCAAGACCCCATCTCTAAAAATCACTGGGCATCATCATGGCAGGCACCTGTAGTCCCAGCTACTCGGGAGGCTGAGGCAAGAGAATCCCTTAAGCCCAAGAATTTGAGGTTGCTGTGAGTTATGATGCCATGGCATTTTACCAAGGGTGACAAAGTGAGACTCTGTCTTACAAAAAAAAGAAAGAAAGAAAGACAAAAGAAAAAGAGTTAGATGGAGCTGCAGAAAGTCAGAGGAAACAGCTCAGATCTACAGAGCCCCACCTTAAAGCACACAGAGTGAAGTAGTATCTGCCTGGGGTATAGGGGATAAAGGGAGTCTGCCTAGGGCACAGGGGATGAAGGGGGGAGGCCGGGGTGAAGGGGATTCTGCCAGGGGCACAGGTGGTGGGATCTAGCCCAGGGCTCAGGAGGAGATGGTGGGGCTTTCCCAGGGCAAAGGAGGAGTGGAGGAGTAGGGGACCCACCAAGGGCACAGAAAGTGTTTGGGTAGGAGCCTGACCTGAGAGACAGGGTGGGGCTGGAAGCCTGTCCAGCTGGGGCCTGTACTGATAGCCTCAGGACACTCTTCTACATGCGGGCTGCACCTCACTAACAAGTCTGTACCTGTGTTTGTTTGTACCCACTGCTGTGCCCAGCAGGTGAGCCAGCCTCTGGGGTTAGATGGGCTTCTCTCTCAAATACCTCTGGGGGGTGGGGTGGGGTGCATGTCCTCTGAGGTCTCAGCATAGGAACTACCCTCAGAACCCGGGGGTAAGGTGACAGTGAGTAAAGTTGGGAGATGGGCGGGCCCACTTCTGGGTTGGGGTCCTGGTGACCCTGAGCATACATCTCACATGAGAACCTCCAGACCCGTGACTGAATAGGCTAGAACCATCAGCTTCCCTGTGGTATGCCTTAATGTTCCTGTTTGTGGAACAGGGTGGGGGGCCAAAATCCAACCTCCCCCACAAGCTGTAAGTCTGTCTGTGAAGGGCAGCTCAGAATGGTGCCTGGTAAAGAGAACACCAACCAGATCAGCTGCTGCTGTCTGGATGATTGTGAATTATCTGAACTTTAGGGAAAACCCACTACCCGTTAGCAAAAAGTGAGGTCAACCAGAGTTACTTCTGGCCAACTCAGAGGTTGTATGACTCGTCCAGAAGCCCTGTACTTTCCAAGGCAGGGTATATGAGGTACCATGGTTGTGTGAATGCCAAGCAGAAACAGGCTAGTCCCACTATGACAGGTAGTGGGCTGGTCTGAGCAACCAAAGTCTCTAAAGGAGGAGGTGGTGAGAGCTGTTGTGGGAAGAGCACTTGGACCCAGATGGGCCAGGCCCCTTATGGCATCCTGTGACCTTAGGTGCATGACCCTTCCCTCCTAAAACTTAGCCTCTCCTCACTCATTCAATACACAATGTGCATGGGATACTTTTGACACTGTTCTGGGCACTGGACCCCAAGGAGACACACAAGACAGACTTGATGCCTGCTTTCCTGCAGGTCACAAGTTCTTTTTTTTTTTTTTTTTGAGACAGAGCCTCAAGCTGTCCCCCTGGGTAGAGGGCCGTGGCATTATAGCTCACAGCAACCTCCAACTCCTGGGCTCAAGCGAGTCTCTTGCCTCCACCTCCCAAGTAGCTGGGACCACAGGCGCCCACCACAACGCCCGGCTATTTTTTGGTTGCAGCCATCGTTGTTTGGCGGGTCCGGGCTGGGGATTCGAACCCGCCACCTTAGGTGTACGTGGCTGGCGTCTTAGCCGGTTGAGCTATAGGCGCCGAGCCAGGTCACAAGTTCTTATGGGGAGAGATGTGAATAGAGGACAAAAACGACATGAAACAGCTCAGAATGGCAATGACAGGAAAGAGAGTGAGACTGGCAGTTGAAGTTTGCAGGGAAAAGGGCTGCCACTTCAGATGGGGTTCCAAATAACATCTGTGCTGAGACATGAGAGCACCAAACATCAACCCGTCAGTGAGAACTGCTGGAAAACCTGATGGGCTGACCTGCGCAGCGGTTCTCAACCTGTGGGTTGCGACCCCTTTGCAAGTCTGAAAACACGTATTTCTGATGGTCTTAAGAACCCAGACACCATTCCTCTATTCATCTCCAGTCGGGTCCACCCACATGCTGATATGCCCACATATGCGTACCCATCGCGATGACATCATCTGTATTAAAGGGTCACGGCATTAGGAAGGTTGACAACTACTGTGCTAGAGCCAAAGGGGTGAGGAGACCATGGATGTACAGGGCTTTCCAGGCCAGTTAAGAGTTTTTATTTTTTCCACCTATGAGAGGGCACAGGTGGGGCAGGCAGAGTGATCACAGATCTGGAATGTAGGGCCATGTAGCCAGTCTCCTATGCTGTAGAACAGGAGCTCAGCCTAGGGCATAGCCTATAGCAAGTGTAGCAAGTATTCCATATCATTAATGTCACTGAAAAGGCAGAAAACAGCCCTGGAGAGCCATCGGAAGGAGCCATCTAAGGCCCTCAGGCTGTATGGTGTGCACAAGCTGTAACACCCTTGTCCTGTGCTCACAGAGGCCCCGCCTCTGTCCATCCACCCAGATACAAAGCTGCAAACCTGGCCCAGGGCCAGATCCCTGGCCACCAGCACCTGACCCTGAGCTCTCTCCATCCCCTGGAAACAACCCCCAGAGTTAGGGTGAGGACTTGCAGAGAGCATTCACTGCAGGGGCCTGCAGCCAACATGTCCTCTTCCAACACAGCTCAGCCTGAGATGAGGGGTTCCAAGCCAGGAACTCCCAAATCCCTAGGTAAATTAAGAGGACCACAGAGATTTCTGGGACCAAAGTCCGGCTGATGAGGGTCCCCCCAAAGTAAGGGCTACATGGGGCAAACCTTGCTGGAAGTCTCTACACTCCCCGGAGGGCAGAAGACTGAGGCTTTCAGGATGCCAGAGCCCCCTGGCAGTGCCCTTGGGCCTGGCCAGCATTTTCACTCACACCAGCTCTAGGGAGGCAGCAGCTCCCACTGCTCTCCTTGCCGACTCCCTAACAGGGTTTCACTTCCTTCTCTATTCACCTGGGTTCAGGCAACAAGGGCAGTATTTGCTCAGCAAATACAGTCCATGACAACTCAGCTAGAGAAGCAATACTTTCTGCCAATCGACTAACCACGCAGCAAGCAGCGGTCAGCAAGAGGGTTCCCAGGGTTAACCTGCCTCTCCCCATCAAGGAGAAGGGAGGAACCGGAAGAACCCCCAAAGTATCCATTTTATCACCACCTCCGCTAAGTCCAGCAATGCCTAGCTCCCGGCACGTCCAGAACAGAGCGATATTTTGGCAACAAAAACACAACTGAAAAAAGGCCGATTGTGCTGCCAGCCAGCTCCCAGTCTAGATTAGACCGCAATCTAGATTTCTTCCCCCTGCAGTTCAGACCACCCCTAAACCCACTCGACGCTGCTGGGTCCTCCAGAAGAGACTGTCGAGGCGTGCGGCGGACACAAGGGCCCCTAGGGCAGGAGGCTTGAGTGGGAATTGACTTCCCACAGGACAAGGTCCAGCTCCCGCCGCTCCTCAGCCCAACTTTGGTGGAGGTGTATTTGTTTCCCGCCCGCTCCCGGGCACCTACCTCCAGGGCCTCCAGGGTGCTGAAGCTGGCGATGGCAAAGCCGTCGATGACCTCCTCCTCCTGCGAGCTGGACTCGCGGCGGCGGCGGCGTGGGGGACGCACGGCACGGGGCACGGGGGTGGCGCGGGGCGGCGCGCCGCGGAGGCCCGCGTTCTCCTTGCCGGGGCTGGGCTCGGGCTCGTCGCCCGACGACGGACTCTGCGCACGGGCGTCACGGGCAGCTTCCCGGCGCCGGCCGCGGTCCCGCTGCGCGCGCGAGCGCCGGCTTGGTCGGACCTTGGCCTCCATGGCGGCAGTGGCGGCGTGCGCCCCGTCGGGCCGGTGACCTTGACGCCCCACGCCCGGGCCTCCCGCGGCCACGGCTCCCGCTCGGCTACGCGGCGCCGCCGGGTTGCGTGAGCGCCGCGCGGGCTTGGGCCCTAGGCAGCAGCGGGCGGCGGGCCGGGCCGGGCATTCCGGACGCAGGGGGCGGCTCAGTCCCGGGCCCGGTGCGGCGGGGTACCCCCGGCCCCGGCGGCCGGGCGCATCGGCGGAGGAGAGCCCTGCGCTCAGCGGCCCTCGGCCGCCCCCCTGGGGGTGCGGACCATGCGCTCCGCGCGGGATCGGGCCGAACTGACGGCGGAGTCGGCGGGTGGGGACCTGGCGGTGGGCGATGAGGCCGGGCACGGGGCTCGTGAGGCTGCTGCGGCGGCGCCTAGAGCGGATAACAACTGACGTATTTCCGCCCGCTGCCGCCGCCAGAGGAAGTGAGCGCTCCGTTGGAACCAGCCCCGCCCCGCCCCTCCTCGGCCCGGCCCGCCTAGCCCGGGCCCGGCTCCTCCGCGTCCGCTTAGCCAGGCCCCGCCCCTGCCTCCCGGGCCACGGGCCCCTCCCCCTATGCCCCGCCCCGGCCTCTGATCACTCCCCCTCTAGGCCCCCGCCCCGCCCCGCCCCTTAAGCCCCCGCCCCATCCCCGCCCTTCCCTTAAGCCCCTCCACCACCACCCCTTAGGCCCGGCCCCTGCCTCGCCCCCTCAAGTCCCGCCCCTGCTTCAGGCCCCGCCCTTCAGAGGGTCCAGATTCAGCTAGCCCACCCACCCGGCTGCACCTGGCTCTCAGCGCGAGTAGAAGGCGATCTGTGTCCCCCATGGGGAGGGAGCTGGGCGGCTGCGCCCCTTGCAGCTGCTTGAGTCCCTCAGGCGGCCGCCCCTCCACGTGGGCACGAGTGGTTGAGGTATGCGCCATCGGTAGTCTCCCTCCTGTCCGCCCCCGAGCTCCGCCCGGCTCGGGAGTGTTGCGGCGAGGGTAGGAGAGGCCAGCGAGAGTCCCTTGGATGCCCGCACCCGACCCCGGCCACGTCCGGGGAATTGGACTGGACGGTGGGTGCCCTAAGGTGCAGGGACTGGGCGCCTGTGCAGACGCTGAGGTGGGCTTGGGTCTCAACGCCATCAATTTGTTCAAGGCATATTTACCAAAAGGCTCCTGGGTTCAGGCACTGTCAATATTGTAGAGATTGATGAAAAAATGGGAAAGAGACCCTGAACATATGGCCAAATAAAATAATATCAAATGACCATTCCAAGAAAATAAGATGTTGGAGGAGATGTTATAGAGCATGGGCTTTGGGTGATCCCAGAGGGTCTTTCTGAGGATGGAGGGTAGAGCTGACTGCTAGGACCTGAGGAGGAGCCAGCCATGCTGCTGTAGTGGGGAATGCGCTTCCTGCAGAGGGCACAGGTAAGCAAAGGCACTGGGGCAGGTACAGGAAGAGTGACCAGAGTTAGTGGGTGGTGGGAAGTGCCTCCTTGCATGAGCGGGATATGGGGGGGTCAGTGTAGAGGAGTCTACTAGAACTAGATGGGGCCAGGGCTTCGGTCCTTATCACTCTATCCCTTAGAGGTTGGAGGGGCCTCTTGTGTGCTGGGCATGGAGGGTGAGGTCTGGGAGGCATAGGCTGTTGGCAGGGCTGACCGAGGGGCAGTTGATAAAGTGGTTCACAGATGGCTGGATATGTGTGTGGAAGGTGGACAGGGCAGGGGCAGGCTTCCTGTCCATGCAGACCTCTGTCTCTGCCTCCCACCTGCTTCCCAGGATGGGGGCTGGGTCTTCCTGCCCTCTTCCCATTCTGGGTTTTGTTATGAAAATACTCCTGGTGGGGGGAGGGTGGGCAGCATCCTCCCTTCTGATGTTTAAGAGCTGCCCTGGGAGCCAGAACCCTTTCTTTGGCCTTCCTGCTCCCTAATTCCCCCTGCCAGAGTGAAGGCCAGAAATGTGGGTGAAGGTCACACAAATAATACTTCAGGCTCTCATGTGGATACAGGCCCCTTCCCAGAGCAGCCTCAAGTTCCACACCTGCTCCCAAGGTCCCCAGAGCTTGTCTACCACCTACCCCCAGCCTGGGCCCAGGCTCAGAGGTCAGTGTGTGTGGGGGCTTTTTTGCATCCTCTTCACCCACATGTAGCAATTGTTTGGGAAGATCTAAGGTTCTGGTTTCAAAGTTTTCAAATACAGGAATATAATTTCTTCAGGTGTGTGCCCCCAGGGGAGGGCAGGTCCCTCAATACTCCCTAAGGGGTTCCTTTCTGGGTTCCTTCAGGGTCTCCTTGGCCCTCATGGGGGAAGAGGCCCAGGTGCTTTCTCTCCTTTTATTCATTTCCAAGTGGGCTCTGCAGCTGTCTAGGGAGGGAAACTTCCTTTCCAGGAGAAAACAGCTGGCTGATGGGTTGCGGATGGGAAGTACTTGAAGAGGGGCTGAAGGTGGTTCCTGGCAGACTCCACCTGCCTGCCTGTGGACCAGACAGACCCTTTTTTTTTTGTTTTTGATATAGAGTCTCACTTTGTTGCCCTTGGTAGAGTGCCCCCATGTCACAGCTCACAGTAACCTCAAACTCTTGGGCTTAAGTGATTCTCTTGCCTAAGCCTTCCAAGTAGCTGGGACTATAGGAGCCTGCCACAACACCCAGCTATTTTTAGAGTCCGGGTCTTGCTCTGGCTAAGACTGGTCTCGAACTCAGGAGCTCAGACAATCCACCCACCTCAGCCTCCCAGAGTGCTAGGATTACAGGCATGAGCCACTGTGCCCGCTTTACTAGGCCCATTTTGTCTCCACAATCTCATGTCTCAGTGACTGAGTGTCATAGCCAGGGCTCTGAACCTCCTCCAGTGGTTTGCCAGTGTTGGGGGCCTAACCCCTTCCTCCCTCCTCTCCTTTCCTCTTAAAACAAAAGGCCTACCAGGGCCCACCTCAAGAGTTCTGCCAGGAAGACTCTAACCCACCAGAACCTTCCAACTACCTGTGGATTCTTCCTCCCCTAAGCCCACAGTATAAAAACAGGTTTCTAGGCTCGGCGCCTATAGCTCAACCGGCTAAGGCACCAGCCACATACACCTAAGGTGGCGGGTTCGAATCCCCGGCCTGGACCCGCCGAACAACAATGACGGCTGCAACCAAAAAATAGCCGGGCGTTGTGGTGGGCGCCT
>CAUYTI010068428.1:0-10587 GCA_963575145.1 Galago senegalensis | reverse complement strand
TCTTAAATACATTTGTTATGGCTCGGTGCCTATAGCTCAACCGGCTAAGGCGCCAGCCACGTACACCTAAGGTGGCAGGTTCGAATCCCCAGCCCGGACCCGCCAAACAACAATGGCGGCTGCAACCAAAAAATAGCCGGGTGTTGTGGCGGGCGCCTGTGGTCCCAGCTGCTTGGGAGGCGGAGGCAAGAGACTCGCTTGAGTCCAGGAGTTGGAGGTTGCTGTGAGCTGTAATGCCACGGCACTCTACCCAGGGGGACGGCTTGAGGCTCTGTCTCAAAAAAAAAAAAAAAAATTTGTTATAACTAACAGAATATTTATCAGTATCTAATATGCACCAGCTACCATGCTGGATACCAAGGTTATGAAGTTGAACAAAGTAGACACAGTCCCTCTCACCGTGAAGTTCAGGGTCTGGCAGGGAAGGAAAATAATAAAGCAGCAATGACAGCAATAAGAGGAATATGGGGTGCTATGCTCCTGAATGGCAAGAACAAATGTCTGAAGGGGTCCTGGAAGCCAAATAAGTTAATTAAATATTTCACTTGGTTTTAAGAGACCTCATAAATGACTCGATATCTTATCTAATATTTATGTTATTTTTGGCTCAGCAACCATAGCATAGTGGTTATAGCGCCAGCCACATGCACTGAGGCTGGCAGGTTCGAACCCAGCCCAGGCCAGCTGGACAACAAAAAAAAAAATGGACGGGCATTGTGGCAGGTACCTGTAGTCCCAGCTACTTGGGAGGCTGATGCAAGAGACTAGCTTAAGCCCAAGAGTTTGAGGTTGCTGTGAGCTGTGACACCAGGGGCCACTCTACCAAGGGTGACATAATGAGACTCTGTCTCAAAAAATAAATAAATAAAATGAATATTTATGTTATTTTCAATATATTAGTCACAGCTGCTGCCTACAACATTGCAGAAAATCACTTAAAATGGGATGATTCCTTCTATCATGTGACAAAATGCATAATTATTGCTTGCCTCCTCTGCTAGCATAAAAAATGAAGAGTATGTACTCTGCAGGGGCCTAAATCCCAGACATCCCCCATCAGAAATCCTGAGCCTGTAATT
Organism: Galago senegalensis; assembly: GCA_963575145.1. Classification (NCBI taxonomy): domain Eukaryota; kingdom Metazoa; phylum Chordata; class Mammalia; order Primates; family Galagidae; genus Galago; species Galago senegalensis. The sequence goes on along the minus strand of CAUYTI010068428.1, from coordinate 9,508 downwards.
CCCTCCAAAGGGCCTTAGTGCTAGGAAGGAAGTAACTGAGGGGAGAAGGAAGGGAAAGGGCAGTCAGGAGAACAAACCTTCCCGGAGTGCCCAGGAAACACCCCTGTGGATTTCTTTCTCCCTGTCCCCCCCTCAGAGTGCATTTCTAGGAAGCACCCCCTCCGATGCTGCACCTCTGGACCTCCCTCCTACTGCTTAATCGGGAGATGTGGGCCTCAAGGACGATCCACCCAATAAACCAGGACATCTTCCTTTGATTTAGGACGATTAGAAATCTCAGCAAGTAGAATAAAAAGACATAAAGAATTATCCGTCAGTGGTAGGTGCTAGCTCCAGGTGACTCACCTGGGCAGTGATTAGAGAGGTCATTTGAATAGTCTGTAAAATAAGGAAGCTGGTTGACAGAGAGAGGAAAATAGAAAAGATGTGTAAGGAGAGGCAGAAAAAAACAGACAAAGAGAACCTGAGAGGATGGGTGATCCCTGTAGGCACGTCAGGGCCTCTCCTTCCCGGTCCTCTCATTTCTCCTCGATTCCCACATTTTGGTATTCTTTGATAAAACTATATTTTCTCTGAAATTATTCAATGAGTTTCTGCTCTTTGCCCCAAGAGAACTCCAACTAAAACAGTCAGCTAGATAGTTTACATTTATTATCAATCTTTGCAATCACTCTAATAGGTTTTATTATTCCTATTTCACACATCACATAATCAAGACTGGGAGCAATACAGTAAATTGGCCAAAGTTAAACAACTGCTCTCACAGGTAGCAATGGAGAAATATTACCTGAGGATTACAGAAATACATGGAATCCCCTCAGAAAACCTCTTCACCTCACTTTTCCCACCTGTCCCTTCCTCCATCAAGTCAAAATCCCTTTGCACAGATACACGGTGGACTCCAGACACCCCTCATATATACTTCCCTTCTGTGTCTTCCTCTTCTTTTCAAGGAAGCATTAAAGTTTGGCAGGGGTGGGGAGGATTTGTGTGATTTTTTTTTTTTGAGACAGGGTCTCACGATGTCACCTTCAGTAAAGTGCTGTGGCATCACAGCTCACAGCAACCTCAAACTCTTGGGCTTAAGTGATTCACTTGCCTCAACCTCCCAAGTAACTGGGACTATAGGTGCCTGCCACAACGCCTGGCTATTTTTTTGTTGCAGTTGTCATTGTTGTTTAGCAGGCTCCAACCAGGTTTGAACCCACCAGCCTCAGTGCATGTGGCTGGCGCCATAACCACTGTGCTACCAGCAAAGTTTGTTTTAATGAATTTTCATCTTAATACCAATGCCAAGCATGTGTCTTAGGTCACATATCCTTTCCACTAGAAGAAATCAATGAAAACACTAATTTAAGATTGACCTTCTATAAAACCACGTACTGCACTGGAGACCATTCAGAGCTGGCTATGGGCAATGCACTGCTGCAAGGCAGAATTGCACAGAAAGGAAAGACAACAGATCTGTTATTACGACATATTAATAGTATCCTTATGCTAGACGGAGAGGATGGGCAGGAGAGAGATTGATTTAGCAAGAGAATGCACTTACGAAACTAAGACAAGGTCATAAAACAAAATATTTGGATACCTCCCTTCTTGAGAAAAGAAAAAATATTTTAAGCCCAGAGTGTGCTCTTGACAAGAAACTTTATCAGAATCCAATGATAACCTTGTGATTTTTTTTTTTTTTTTTTTTTTTTTTGTAGAGGCAGAGTTTCACTTTATCACCCGCAGTAGAGTGCCATGGCATCACACAGCTCACAACTCCTGGGCTGTGATTCCCTTGCCTCAGCCTCCCAAGTAGCTGGGACCACAGGCGCCTGCCACAACGCCCAGCTACTTTTCTGTTGCACTTTGGCCGGAGCCGAGTTTGAACCCACCACCCTCGGTATGTGGGGCTGGCACCCTACTCACCGAGCCATAGGTGCCACCCAACCTTGTGATTTTTTTTTAATGATTATTTTTGTATTTTCTTTCATTTGGCAATAAAAAGTCTGGAAGGAAATCTCTACCATATCTACCAGTTTTTGATTCCCAAAGTGGGTAGAAAATAATTTAAGAAATATATATTGGAATTTCCAGGCTATAGCACTTGGAAATGAAAGAAAATGATATGAAAAATGGCAGGAAATGGTATGAAATGTTCAGTTTATGGAAAGTAGGCACTGGGTTTTTGAGAGAAAATGTTTTATTCAGTTATGCCCTTGGTCTCTGTAAATAGAGCAGAGTCAAAAAACATAGGGGAAGATTATTTTGCTTAGTGATTTTACTTTAAATTCCTATGGGTTCCTTCTGGCATTTATTTAATTCATGAACTCCTTGACCTTTAGAATGATACATTTTTATAATCTCCGCTCAATTTGGTTGTTTGTTCAGCCGATGACTTTTTGGAGTAGGTTCATCAACTTTATTATTTTTTTTTTAAATCCTCATGAAAAAAAAACCCTTCTAGGGTCTTTCTCCCTAAAAAAAGGCAACATGGGCTGGATACTATGACTCAGGCCTATAGTCCTAGCACTCTGGGAAGCCAAGTGGGTGGATTGCTTGAGCTCCAGAGTTCGAGACCAGCCTGAGCAAGAGTGAGACCCAGTCTCTATTAAAAATAGAAAAAACTAGCTTGGCTTTGTGGCTGGTGCCTGTAATCCCATCTATATGGAAGGCTAAGGCAAGGGGATCACTTAAATCCAAGAGTTTGAAGTTGCTGTGAGCTAGGTTGATGCCACAGGACTCTACCCAGGGTGACAGTTAATACTCTGTTTCAAAAGAAAAGAAAAGAAAAGAAAAATATCTATGGTTTTAGCCTTAAAGCCCATAATGCTTAAACTAGAGATAGAGAGCAGTAACTGAAATTAAGGCTGCAGCAGAAATAATTTGATATAGATTTATTGGAAGGAAAATATGAGGATAAACCCAGGAAAACAAACCAGGACTATTTCAGAGTTCCTTACAAGTTGGAAAGCTTTCATAGGACAATTTTGGAGAAGGAAGAGGAACTCCTGTTACCACACTTGTCCTTTGTCACTAAAGGGTTTAATACAAAGGTTACAGTAATTGGATATGGACTGCAACATACAGGCTAAAATGTCTATGTACAAGACTATCAGTAAAACTTTATGATCCAGAAATAAATGAACATCCTTTTCAGTGTCAGTGGGTTATGCATTTATCAGGTCATCAGTAATTTAAGAAACTCATGATAAGACTCTTTACTCAGGGATAGACTGTCACCACAAATCAAAAGACCTCTCCAAGGCGGGTGAATTTGGAAGTCTGTTTACTTCAAAGTAAAATCTCAAATGTGACCTGTAGGTTATCATTTTCCCATTTTGATCAAAAAAATCTTCCCATGAAAGCATTGGGAATCGATCATGGCTTACGTTTGAGTGACTGATGTTCCTCATCTCCCAGTGCTGGGAAGGCTCATCCCCAAGCCTTGCCCCTCACTCAGCAGAGAAGAAGAACCTTTATCTTTGGCAGACCAGGTTGCTAGCAACGTGGGGTAGGTCACGACACAAGGCTACATGCTATGCACATGAACAGTGAATTATCTCCTGGCACTGGGCAACCATTATTTTAGCCTTGGATTTTTTTTTTTTAAGCAAAGTCTCTGCTGCCCTCAGTAGAGTGCCATGGCATTATAGCTCACAGCAACTCCAAATGCTTGAGCTCAAGTGATCCTCTGTTGGGTTTTTTTGTTTGTTTGTTTGTTTGTTTTTTGAGACAGAGTTTCACTTTGTCACCCTGGGTAGAGTGCCATAGCATCATAGCTCACAGCAAACTCCAACTCTTGGGCTCAAGAGATCCGCTTGCCTCAATTTTTCTGCTTTTAGTAGAGACAGGGTCTTGTGCTTGCTCAGATTGGTCTCAAACTCGTGAGCTCATGCTATCCACCCACCTCAGCCTCCCAGAGTGCTAGGATTACAGGCATGAGCCACCAGGTCTGGTCTCAAGTGATCCTCTTGTCTCAACCTCCCAAGTATCTGGGAGGCACCCATGCCCAGCTATGGATTATGATCAAAAAGAAAATTGGTACACTAGAATGGAAAAAAAGTAGCTGTTCTATTAGGGAACAAACTAAAAACATCACAAAGAAATGTCTTTGTTTTTTTTTGTTTTTTTTTTTTTTTGAGACAGAGTTTCACTCTGTGGCCCTGGACAGAGTGCTGTAGCATCATAGCTCACAGCATGGATTGTTGGTTCTTTATAAGCTGGTCCAAACTTTATTTCAGGAATGTAGCTCTTTGTCTGTGATTTAAGGGATTTTTCACCCATGTTTATTTATCTTTTCATCCATATACAGTTTTACTAATGGTGTTTCTGTCATGCAGAAGTCGCCTTTTGAATACAGCAAAATGTAATAATCTTTTTTAAGGAACTCTAGATTTTGTGTCACAGTTGGGAAAATGTGGTGAAATAAAATTCAATTTAGCATTGAAAATAGTAAGTTTTAAGGAAAAGAAATATTTGAAAGACTCAGAAATACTAGCAGATTATAGCATGTTCAAAAGCCCCACCCTCAAGGTGTTTCCAGAGTAAATGTTTAGTGGAAGTGTCTCACTCATTCTTGTGTCAGTTTGGGCAGAGATAGAAACTGCCAAGAAATGGAAGGCTAGAGTTTAAAAAAGAATTATTGTATAATGCACACATAGTAAATCAAATAAAGTACAATAGTCTTAAGTATATAACTCAATAAATTTTCACATATGTGTATATCTATTTGGCTACCACCCAGATAAAGGTATGATAAATGCCACATTCTTCATCCCTGGCAAACGGAAGAAGAGATATTTATTTAGTTCTGAGAGTTGAAGGAATTGTTCTGCAGTGCAACTGTGTGGGAGGAGTAGATGGAGTGCAGAGTGAAGGCCCAGGGTCAAACCAGCCTTGCTGGAGTAGTCCACATCAGGCTGCTCCCAGGCCTGAGAGGCCTCCCCAAATTCTCCTCCTCTGGTTAGAATTTTGTCACACGGGCCAGGTGAAGTGCTCACACCTGCAATCTTAGGACTTTGGGAAGCTGATCTCAGGAGATGGACACCAGGATAAGCAATGGCCAGACTTGTCTCTACTAAAAATAGACAAATTAGACAGGCACTGCAGTGGGCACCTATAGTCTCAGCTATTTCAAAGACTGAGGCAGGAAGATCTCTTTCTTTTTTTTCTTTTGAGAAAGAGTCTTCCTCAGTTGCCCTGGAGATGAATGCCCATGGCATCATACCTCACAGCAACCTCAAACTCTCAGGCTCAAGCAATCCTCTTGCCTCAGCCGCCTGAGTAGTTGGGACTACAGGTGACTGCCACAACTCCAGGCTAGTTTTTCATAGTAGAGACAGAGGCTTGCTCTTGCTCAGATGGGTCTTGAACTCATGAGCTCCAGCAATTCCCTCCCCTCAGCCTCCCAGAGGGCTAGGATTTACAGGTGTGAGCCACAGTGCCTGGCCAGGAGGATGTCTTGAATGCAGGAGTTTGAGGTTGTTGTGAGCTAGGCTGACACCAGGGCATACTAGCCTGGGCAACAGAGTGAGACTCTGTCTCAAAAAAAAGGGATTTATTCACAAAGAAGAATAGAAAACAAAGCTATCTAGAATCTAAGAAAACAGGGTGGCTGAGAGGGCATTGCAGGCCTACATTTCTCAGAGGGTGAAATAAAGGTACTGCAGAAGTGGACTGAGATGTGGCTTCCAGGTTCGAGGCAAAGTGACACTGTGCACTGGAGGGTGCTCTTTCTGAGAACTGACTTACAGTATTGACCTGGAATTTATTCCTTTCTTCTTACTTTAATCCTTTCAGCATCTCTTCTTTTCAGTTGACCCAAACTAAATCTCCAGGGGGGATGACAGAGTGGTAAATTAGTACCAAAAAAGGCCAAAGCAAAGGTAAGGCACACACAAACCCGTCTGCCTCCTATTCATAGTTTTCTCAAGTTTTTATATTAAAGTCATAATATGCAAAGGAGTATAAATGAATAGTAAAATTCTTCTCCCATCTACCCCATACCTAATGCAAGTTCAAAAGGGAAACTCCCTACTCTTGATGTTTCTTTCTACATGGAAATATGGAAGGAAACTCCTGGCCCTTATGTTGCATGATGGAACTTACCAAAATTAAAAAATAAAAGGCTCAGTTGGAGTGGTAAATTTGAGGAGGAAAAAAGCCACTCATGACTGGCTCAGGACCTTCCTTCATTTCACCTGTGAGCTGGAGTCCCCAGCGGGAAGGCATTTGCTGCTCTCGGGCACGGACTCTTCCCATGATGTGGAGAGGGCTGTCCTGGTCCACAACTGCATGAATAGGACTGAGCACAGTGTCTCCCACCAGTAGTCCTAGCTCTCTGGGAGACAGAGATGAGTGTATTGCTTGAGCTCAGGAGTTGGAGACCAACCTGAGCAATAGAGAGACCCCACCTCTAAAAAAAAGCAAAAAATAGCAGAGGTGTTGTGTCGAGTTTCTGTAGTCCCAGCTACTGGGGAGGCTGAGGCATGAGAATCTCTTGAGACCAGAAGTTTGAGGTTGCTGTGAGCTGTGATGCCACAGCACTCTCCTGAGGATGACAGAGTGAGATTCTGTCTCAATAAATAAATAAATAACTTCAAGAACAATGTTTTTTCTCCTGAAGTGAATTAGACATGCCTTTTAGCTCTCACAGGGAGTCAGGTACTCCAACTTAGACTTTAATAATAATAAAGTAAACATTTGAATCTTTCATCAACCTTACATCTTTCTTTCTTTCTTTCTTTTTTTAATAAATGGTAGGCTAGGCTCGCCGCCTGTGGCTCAAGTGGCTAAGGCGCCAGCCACATACACCTAAGGTAGTGGGTTCGAATCCAGCCCGGGCCCACCAAATAACAATGATGATGATGCAACCAAAAAACAGCCAGGCATTGTGGTGGGCACCTGTGGTCCCAGATACTTGGGCGGCAGAGGCAGGAGACTCGCTTGAGCCCAGGAGTTGGAGGTTGCTGTGAGCTGTGATGTCATAGCACTCTACCCAGGGGGACAGCTTGAGGCTCTGCCTCAAAAAATAAAATAAAATAAATGGTAGGCTGATTTATAAGAGCTACTCTAGGTAGTTACAGTTTGTTTACAGTGAGGAGTTATCTAACTCTGAACATACTGTGCATGGCAATTAGAAGTCATTACAGCAACATGTGGAAACATAGCTGGTTGGCTGCAGCCAACACAAAAAACCACCAGAGTACAGGAGGGGAAATGTCAGGATAAAGGTGGGGGGGTTGTTGTTGTTTTGTTTTTTGGTTTGGGTTTTTTTTTTTTTTTTTGAGACAGACTCTCACTATGTCCCCCTCTATAGAGTGCTGTGGCACCACAGCTCACAGCAACCTCAAACTCTTGGGCTTAAGCGATTCTCTTGCCTCAGCCTCCCAAGTAGCTGTGACTACAGGCGCCCAGCTATTGTTTTGTTTAGCTGGCCCCGGGCCAGGTTCAAACCTGCCACCCTCAGTGTATGTGGCTGGCACCATGACCACTGTGCTATGGGCACCAATCCAGAAGGTGGGAGTTTTTTATTATTAAAGAAAAAAACAATCCTCAGCACTCTTAACAAAGGAAACGAGTATTTTGCACTGGGAGAAGACAACAGGATACAAAATCACAAGTGTTTTTACCACCAGCCCTGACTCTGTCTCCTCCAAGAGCAGAGGGGAAAGGACACAGTTGAAGCAAATAAGTAATTACGTAAAATTACTTAGAAACCCTACAGATTTAATTAAAATCTAAACTTCTATTTTGCTCTTAAAATTTTTTTTAATATATCAAAAGTCCTGCTTTAGTGACATGTTATTCCCACTAGAAAATAACCCTAATACATATATATCCCTCTGTCAGTAACATGCTCAAGGTGACCAGCCAACTCATTTCTAAATCCGTGTGTGGACAAGTACATGTATCTTGCAAACAGAGCCATGGAGATCAAGTGACTGCTAGTTAGCCTGCATCCACCTGTCAGTTTACCAGCACTCACTTCCTCTAGAGGGTGGGCAGGGCAGAGACCCTGAAATGGTAATGAGGAATTAACCCCCAATTACCAACTTTCCAAGCACCACTTCCCCCACCTCCTCTCTACAGGAGATACTTCTCTTTCTTTACTTTGGCTCCCTATGACCCAGATGGTTTTCACCTTTAGAAACACAATCCACACACCCATATATATAATTTCTTGTTTTTACATTTAACCATAAAAATACTACTCTGTTTTTTGTTATAAAGGAGGACCAAGCAATAAGAACCTTTTTTTCTTTTAAGGTAGGGATATCCATCAATTCACTCTGAGCTCTTTGCTGAGGGGAGGGCATTTAGCCCCAAGCAAGAGAAGTGTGGCCTGAGCCCAAGGGCATTTCCCTCCCTGATCTCCAACCTCTACTTTCTCTCCTAATTCCCACTTACAGTAGAATGTTGGTTATAATCTCTTCAACTTTTCCACCAATGGAAGTCATAACCTAGAGTAAGCCAGGTCTTCCCCTTTCAGCTAACCTGAAGAAAAAGTCCTCCCCCTCCAACAGACATGCTCCGCCCAGATAGCTATGCCTACTGGACAAGGTCACCCCATTAAATGGAAGTAACGGGGTGTTAATGAAGGGGGGATTAATTCCTCCCTGCCCACTAGCACACCAGAACACTTCAGTGATAGGGGGAAAAAGGAGGGTGAGTGCAAAGAGATTAAGAACTTGACCCCTCTATCTTGGCCAAAGAAAACAAGATTAACTGGGCATGAGGAATAAAAAAACAACCTTGATATTCCACCCTTTTGAGTTACAATTGGGACAACTGGGGGGGGGGAAGATCTGGAGTCCCCAGAAGGGGCTAATGGCTGGAAGTCTAATCCATTTAGTTTTTGTACTGGAAGCACTCAGCACCAGTTTCATTGAGAAGACACCAAGAAGGAGTTGCAGTTGGCAGAGGGATAATGGTCTTCAAAGTAGCCTCTTCTCCTGGCCGACAGTCTGGGGAATGCTGATGCTGCCACTATGGTTGGCTATACCAGCAGAAAAGTCACTGATGTTGGAGGTTTGGCGGAATCCAGTTAGGCACACTATCCAGGTCCCCCTTGGGATCATAGGTGTGAATGTGGTACTGGTGCCGTTTGCTTAGTTTCTCAATGGTCTCCTCAATGTACTTCAGACCATTCTCCTCCCACATGGCCTTGGTGCTGAAGTTGGTATGGTGCCTACACCATTCTAGTTCCCAGGAATGGGCTTGGGATCAAAGGTTGCTATCACTCCAAAGTCTTCACACACACGATGCAAGATGAAACGAGCCACCCAGAGACGATCGCCCATGCTGATTCCTTCACAGGGTCCAATGTGGAATTCCCACTGGGCAGGCGTGACCTGGGCATTAGTCCCGGCAATCTCGACTCCAGCATACAAGCAGGCTCGGTAGTGAGCCTCCACGATACCCCTGCCATCGGCTCTGTCTGCTCCCACACCACAGTAAGAAGGACCCTGGGGCCCAGGGAAGCCATTGGTGGGCCAACCAAAGGGGTGCCCATCTG
>CAUYTI010068427.1:0-11485 GCA_963575145.1 Galago senegalensis | reverse complement strand
AACGTTTTAAAACAATAACTGAGAAAATGACATGAAGGCTGTGTTGACCAGTTTGATGGAAGTATTTCGGATTGCATGTGAAAACCCCACACTGTACCCCAGAAGTGCATTAATGTACATAGTTACCATTCAATTAAAAAATAATAGTAATAAAAAAATACAGATACAGCAAAAAAAACATTGTGAGTCTTCTAATCCACAATTATCTCTACCTACTTTGATTTTTCTTTGTTCCTACAAGGTTCTGTGATTTTCATCAGATAGCTCTTGTACAAATTGTTATATATGTTAGTATTTCATGCTAATGCTACTGTAAATAGCAATTTTAAAATCTTGATCTCCCATTATTAGTTTTTGGCATGTAGAAATAAAATTGTATTTTGTATGTTGACCTTACACCATATCTTGCTGAACTTATTTTCATAGCTTTTAAATTGGGGATTCTTTTGGATTTAACATGTATGAATGTCACATACATTCATGTTTCTGCAGAGCTTTATTTTCAGATTAATATAGGTGCACATACGATTAGGTGACAGTTTGCTTTTAAGTCTGAGTTGTAGTTGTGCCCTTCACCCAGTTAGGCAATATCCCCTTGCAATGTACCTGTTAGGTGAACAGCTTATTTCTTTCAGTATGTAGGCTTTTTCTTTTTCTTGTCTTATTCATAGGCTGGGATCTTCAGCACAAGTTGAATAAAAATGTTGAAAGCAAATATCTCTTTGCCTTTCTTTTCTAATTCTAGTTTGCTGAAAGTTTTAATCATGAATGGATGTTAAACTTTATTGTATATTTTTTCTGCATCTATTGATCACGATCCACTCTACCTGAATTGGGTAAATTAATTTTTAAAATTCTAGTAACTTTTTAAAAAATATTCAACTATGGTAAAATACACACAAAATTTACCATCTTAACCATTTTTGAGTTCAGTATTAAGTGTATTCATTGTTGTGCAATGCAAGTCCAGTTTTTCATTTTGCAAAACTTTATACTCACTGAAAAGTAACTCTCCATTGGGCCCCACCACCCCCTGCTAATTCATTTTTCATCTTACTGTTTGTGATAAATTGGGGGGGGGGAGTGGTGCTTCACTACAAAAAGTTTTCAAAGCAGTGTTCTCAAGCAGCTTTTTAGTATTCATGCATTTTTACTTAATTTTACAGAAAGGGTCTTGGTCTGTTACCTGGGCTAGAGTGCAGTGGTGTCTCATCATAGTTCACTGCAGCCTCAAACTCCTAGGCTGGCGTGATCCTTCTGCCTCAGCCTCCAAAGTAACTGGGACTACAGGCATGGGCCACCAGGGCTAATTTTTCTTATTTTTGTGGGAATGGGTCTATGTTGGTCAGGCTGGTCTCAGACTCCTGGCCTCATGGAATCCTACTGCCTCGACCTACCAAATCACTAGGTCTCTGGTATTACAGGTATGAGCAACTTTACCTGGAAAACTCCCAAATTAGGCTTTAAAAGCCAAATGTGGCTTGCAAATTAGGCTTTAAAGCCACATTAAAAAAAAAAAAATCAGTCTTGGGAGAACAAATATACCTGTGTCCGGACTGATGATTTTCATCACTTTTAACTAGATGAATTAGATTACATAATTTTAGAGTAATTTGTTTCAAACAGAGTATCTTATAAGCATGTCAAAGTTTGATCATTATTTGCCCATAAGCAAAAGCACGAGTCACATGCCTTCCCCAGCCTGTTCTATTCCTCTGTACTCTGTTCCTGCTGAAGCATCCTGCTTAGCCAACAAGGAGAAGTAATTTTTTGTTTTTTACAAAAGGGTTTTACTTTGGATTTATAGCTTACTCATCAGCTTACCTTTTGACAAATGGTCTTACCACTTTATCTGTTACTATTCTGAAATAGTTTGGCTTTTTAGATGGAACTTCCTTTGTTTTTTTAAAGAGGCTAACCTTTACCAATTTTAGTTCCATAGAATTTGTTCTTCCCAAATTAAAAGCTTTTATTTAATTAAAGAAATATATAAGGCATGTGTATAATACATCAGCAATGGACTGTCAGATTTCTATCCAGATATCCTGAGAATTTAAAACTTATTTGTTTTCAAGGAAAAAACTTTAAGTAGCACAGAATCATATTGTATATAGTTTTATTTTTCTCATTTTACTATTTTTACATTTTATGCACAAATATTTATCTGGGTAAAAATAGAAAATAACTTTTATGTAAAATTACAAAAAAAATAAAAACCACAAAGAAATACATAATTGTTATTATGATAGTATAAGTGTCTTTATTTAAAGAGTAAAAATGTATGCAAAAATCCTCCTCCCTTTTACAAAAGATTGAGAATATTGTTTTCCTGGCAGCAAGTGAAATATTGAAATATCAATATTTTTACAGCTTTTTTAGATCTGAAGACATTAAGTTAGTCACGTTTGTTTTGCAAATATGAATCTTAAAACATTTTTGTGCTATTTGAAAGATGCACTATTTTTTTTTAAAGGCAGTAGCATAAAATAATTGATATGGAAAACAGCAGACCTTCCCAAAAATATCTGGTGATATCATCCTTTAAAGAAATATCATATTTGAGTATCACCATTAATCGTGGAGAAAATGAACCATTTTTCTAAATGACACAGTTGACAGGAAAATAAATATAATCAGTTGATTCATGTGAAGATCAACTACACACAGCAATTCTGCCTCATCTGTTTGATTTTCCAATTCCAACCAACACACATTTTCAGAATTCAGGCTAGCAAGGTATATTCGAAAGTTGGCTCAATAAGAACCTCTCATGAAAACAAAGTTTGAAAACAAAGTGAACGTTGCATTACTTGTCCTTACATGGTACAAAAGATGACTAATACTCTTACAACTTTCTTCCTTTGAATATACTGTAAATTCTCCTATGAAAAATTCATTCATAAATACAGAGCAACGAACAACTAGCACGAATTACATTTGCTTTCACAATACTTTTTTTTTTGAGACCTTCTCGCTCTGTTGCCTGGGCTAGAATATAATGGCATCAACACAGCTCATTGTAGCCTCCACCTCCTGAGTTCAAATGATCCTCCTGTCTCAGCCTACAGCTCGGACTATAGGCCTGTGCTACCATGTCCTGCTAATTTTTGAAATTTTCTGTAGAGATGAGGTCTTGCTATTGCCCAGGCTGGTCTTGAACTACTGGCCTCAAGGATCTCTCATCTCGGCCTTCCAAAGTGCTAGTATTATAGGCATAAACCACCACTCCTGGCCACAAGTTGTCTTTTACTATAAGAAAAACTACCCAGTTTTCTGCTAACTATAACCTCAATAAGGACAACAGAATATTTTATATATAAGTTGAAACAAAGCAATGAAAGTTTCTTGACTCAATTGGAGAAATTAGTTACATTATTTTGCCTGTGTTATGGTGTACAGAACGATGGTGAAAGAAGGGAAAAAAAAACATGTGGTCATGTATGAGAACTGTGTCTATTCAAATTATAATGATGAATAAAATAAGAACTGCCAAAGGGAAAAAAATGAATAAAATGTGGTTATTCCCCCCAAAAAGCATCTGGGAAATACTCAGAGGAAAAAAATAATACTTTGTCATTAAGGTTCTAAAAGAAATATGTTCCTTGACTTAAAAACACACACATATATACTGAAACATAAAGTCTGTGATCTTAGCTAAAACTTTAACATGTCTCCCCCAAAGCATTTTATATCTAAGTCAAGATTCTTAAGCTCTTGATAATTTGCCAGGAGAGTAGTATGCTTTATTATTTTTTTAAATTGTAAGAGACTTGTCAATTCCCCAGGCTACATGAGGATGGTGCAAAACCTTCTTCCCAGCTGCTACCTGAAACTAGATCTTCTGCATATTATTTCACATTGTCATTCTACTCAGATATTCTTGCAATCACAGCACCCAAATTGTATTATTATACTAATACACTGTTTGTATGTTCTCTGTATGTTTATAAAAAAGTAAAAACAGAAGTACTGTTAATACTCTTTTAAGATATCTACTGCAGAATCTCCAAGGGACTTAATAATACAAATAAACTGAGAGAACATTTTGTATCTCGATAGCACAGCTTTTACAATTACAATATGTAGTTATCAGAAAAGGAGATTTTCAATCCCTCCTTGCTCTCTTGCCTTCCTTGTCCCTAAGATCTCTGCCTTCTATGATTCCTTCCAAACCACTTGTTAGCAACTGCTAACAATGCTACCATGCCTGACTACACATTACCACAGCCCTTTTTTCTAGTTGTTCAAAAGCATTAACTAAGCTCTTACAAAGCCGTTCTGGGGGATGGAATTAAAGGAAATGATGACAGATACGATGCATAAAGTAATATTTGAGATCAGCGTTCTGTCATAAGAGGATGATTAAAAGCTATTTGACAGTCTCTCATATCATGATTTGCACTTGATACCTTAAAACAAATAACAAAAATAAAAAAAAAAATAAGGAGAAAAAAAGACATTTCTAGCCGTATCTGTTTAGTGTTAGCTTATGTTAAGTAAGGAACTTCATATATATAAGATTTAATTTGAATTTTTAAAATGAGTTATTTAATAATCTTCCTTCTGAATATCTTTATGCCTTTATATATATGTGTGTATATATGTATAAAATGATCAACTGGACATGTACATAAATTTTTGTATATACATGTATAATATCCAAAAGGAAAAAAATAAAAAGTTTTATTTTAAAGAGAAGACTGCCTGTAAGGTCAAATTTTCCTTTTAAGACTATTTGCAAGTAGTCTACTAATGTTTTGAAAGGAAAGTACTGGTGACTGATTTAAAGTCTTCATTTTATCAGAAACATAGGAATATATAAGCTGCTTTGAATAATAAACCGGCACTATAGGTTAATTAAAAAAAAAAAAAAAAAAGGGAAGCCATACCAAACTAGACCAAACTTTTATTTCCTGGCTGAGGTATACCTTTTCAGTTTTTTAAATCTCTGATAGGAAAAACAGAGATCATTTTAGAATATTTGTAATAGCTGGTTTATTAGAACTAAATGCCTCTCTCAAAATAATTTAATTCTTGGTCTGACATTATGGATAATCTATACAGAAAACCCTTAAAATTGGCTTGAGTTAAGCCAGATTTAAACCTGGATCTTCTCCTTCAGCACTGCTCTTTTGCCAGGCAACTTTTATCATTCTTTCTTGCAAATATATAAAGTACTTTAATAACCTGATACTCTTAGTTTAGTAATTTATTATTATTATAATTTTATTAGATTTGAATATTTTAGCTCTGCTTGATTAGATGAAAACAGGCACACATGCTTTAGCTGAGAAATCTTCTGCTTCTATGTAAAGCAACATCTAAAGCAGCAGAGATGGGAAACAGTTGTATTTTAACAAACAGTTAAACCAGACTGTTTCCTGGAGATACTTCACTTTTCATTTTCAGATGCTACTGGCTATTTTTGGTAGGGCTAGACATTAATACTGACCAGTTTAGCTTTCCTGACTGTTAACAAACTATTCCACAATGAACCTGCCTTCAAGCTGCAGACATTGTGGTGATCCTTTAACATACATGTATTCTAAAATATATGCTCAAAGTAAAAAGATCCAAATTCACAAGAGTATGAAATACTTATAAAAAAATCATGCATCAGATTGTACAGTCTAGAAATAAAAGAAGATTTAAATTCAGTAATAAAGGTAAGAGCCATACTTGCTCTCAATATTTAAGAAAGACCTTGAAGTCCCAGAAGGTCCTGGGGCTCAATTATCCTTCTCTGTTTGCAGAGAAGCAGCAGCCAGGGCTACTGCTGTGACTGGTTGGGCAATCCCATGGAGTTGCATCTTTGCCAGTTTCTTCTGTTCACATTCTGTGACCAATCGGTTCAACTCTGCTGCACTGTATCCAATAAGAGTCTTCAAGTCACAGACAAACTTGTACACAAATCTCTTGCCTTGAACTTTACAAATCATGTCCCCATCATAGTAATACCTTTAAAAAGAACAAAACATGTTAGGACTATATAAAAAATCAAAAATCCAGACTTCCTACAATATTTCATAAACTATTTCACAAGCAGAAGGGTATTAGAGTACTACATCCACAACAACAGCAGATAACACTGAAGTCATGAAGAATGTTTAATATCATTCAAGGAAATGCCAAAACATTATTTAAGAAAATTTCAGTGTTCAGTACTCTAAAACCCTATACACTAAACTTTCAAGTATATTTTCAACAATTATAAGAAAACAGTAACTTAAATATAATTATTTTAAAAAATACAAAACCTTGGGAGTAGCAGTAGAACCTAAGAATAAAAGCCTTGGAGTCAGAAAGCCAAGATTCAAAACCTAGCATCTGGCTCGGTGCCTGTGGCTCAAGTGGCTAAGGCGCCAGCCACATACACCTAAGGTGGCGGGTTCAAATCCAGCCAGGGCCCACCAAACAACAATGATGGCTACAACCAAAAAATAGCCGGGTGTTGATGGCAGGCACCTGTAGTCTCAGCTACTTGGGAGGCTCAGACAGGAGACTTGAGCCTAAGAGTTGGAGGTTGCTGTGAGCTGTGATGCCACAGCACTCTACCCAGGGTGATAGCTTGAGGCTCTGTCTCAAAAAACAAAACAAAACAAACAAAAAAACCCCCCAAAACCTAGCATCTTTGAAACCATAGGAAAGTCACATTTTCTCAAAGATCTTATTCCTTATCTATAAAGTGAAGTAAAATATAATGCTTATCCTCACAGACTTGTTGAGAATTAAAAAGGATAATCTTTGTAAACTGCTTAGCACACAATGACTGGCAGACAGACCTCCATAAAATATAAGGCATATTAATAATAATCTATATACCAGGAAAATTTTAATATATATATTCTACTGAATGTCTACTACTTCTCTGTCTTGTATAAAATCCTATATGATACAGTCATGCCTTCATCTTTATCATTTCACTATGTAAAGACTCTCCAAATTTTGGAGAAATTACCCAAGTCCAAAAGGGAGCTTTGAACGTAGAAGGGCTAGAATGACACAAAGGGTATAGAAAAACACATATGGACATCATGAAGAAGCAATGTCTTTTAAGCCTATGTAAGCAGATTTGTGGAAATCACTTTAGAATTCTAGTTTACTGCTGCATTCTACAGAGATGGAAATAGACATGGGTGAATTTACATTTCCTTTGGAAATTACACTTTATTATTACTATGCACTGCTAATTCCAAAAACGGGAAAAAAAAAAAAAAACAGTAAGTCAAGCTCTTTTCTGCTAGCAGATCGTGAAGCTCTTACTTCAAAATTGCACTGCCCATTGACAAAAGAAACAACTAGTTGCAAAAGTATGGCGACATTAACTATTACATTTAGCAAGATTTTATCCTAAGTCACTGAACTTAATCAAGAGTCCATTAATGAAAAGATTATATGCAGGAAATTACATAATCTTTTCCTAATTCCAGAAGAGAAAAAGTAAAAGTTATATTTGATTTCCAGTAAGATATATAACACATTGGGCAGTCTTGTTTCTTTTTGTTTTAACTCCATTAATATAGAATTTGGACTCAGCTCACAAACCACCAATTGTTTGTCATTGAGCTTAAAATGCTATAGGCATTTTTTTTCTTTTTTTGAGACAGAGTCTCACTATGACGCCCTTGGGAGAGTGCCATGGCATCACAGCTCACAGCAACCTCAAACTCGTGGGCTTAAGTGATTCTCTTGCCTCAGCCTCCAAAGCAGCTGGGACTATAGGTGCCTGCCACAATAGCAGGCTATTTTTTGTTGTAGTTGTCATTGTTGTTTCAGCAGGCTTGGCTGGGCTCAAACCTGCCAGCTCCAGTGTATATGGCTGGAGCCCTAACTGCTGAGCTATAGGCACCGAGCCCATTTTTAATTTCTTAAGAAAATTTCTACATTAATATGTGAAGGCTGTAACAAATATATATGTAGGGGAAAAAAAGAAAAAAAGATTTTATGTTTCTATGAAGAAAAAGGAGTTGGTATAATCTTCATTTCTTGGCAAGGGGGGGATAAAAAAGAATGCACATATAAATTTTAACTTAATACTTCCTTCAGTCTAGGAAATACATCACCCAATTGTATACAGTAGCATCCCTCACATTTGTTCCCTCTCTAAAATGAAGAAAGTAAAAAGGTATACAATACCTACATCTTCCTGGATATGATTTCTTTTCTTCTCTTTCATTAAAAGGTTGTAATTTTTTAAACCCTTTGAAATTATGAAATATATCACACACACACACAGAGGACAACAGTGAACAGCTTAGTGATTTATTACAAAGTGAACACTGACCTGTTAAGTATCACCCAGGTCACAGAGCAGAACACTGTCAGCACCTAGAATCCTCTCTATTCCCTCCCCAATCATTCCCCCATTTCACTCTAAAAGGTAAACACAGCCTATTTCATGGTTCTAATTCCACTGCTTTTCTTTGTATTTTTATCACACAAACATGCATCCCTAAATGCTGCAATACACTTTTCCTATGCTTTTGTACACCTGTAAGAAGCTTTTCCTATTTTTAAAATTTTACTAAATAAGCATATTCATTTAGTCTTTTGGGTCTGGATTCTTTCACTGAACTTTTATGTTTGTGAAGCTCACCCATGCCACTGTAGCAAGGAGTCCATTTTCACGGACACCTACAGGATTCTCTTGTACGAATACACCACAACTCATTTCTTCATTCTACTGCTGACAGGTATCTGGGTGGTTTCTGGGTTTGGGATGTTATAAATAAGCTGCCATGAGCATGTGTATGGACAAACGTGTTCTTTTCTGTTTGATATATACTTAGTGGGTTACAGCTTACAATTTGCATTCCTGCCATAAGCACAGAAGCATTCCTATTGCTCCACGTTCTCAACAATATTTGATACTGGCAATCTTTTTTAATTTTAGCCTTTTGGGGGTGGGAGGAGTATTGTATCATTTAATTGTGGTTTGCAATTGCATTAACTGATTACTTACGAGGCTGTTCACTTTTGCATATATTCATCAGGCATTTGGATAATCTTTTGTCTAAATTGTCTATTCAAGTGTCTTGACAATTTTTAAACATTTTTGCCTATGGATTTATAACAGTTCTTCACATATTCCACACATGAGTCTTCTGCCAGGTAGTTATGTGTGGCTTACTTTTCACTCTTTTTTTTTTTTTTTTTTGTTAAGACAGAGTCTCACTCTGTCGTCCTATCCTTTGGGTGGAGTACTGCGCTGTCACAGCTCACAGCAACCTCCATCTCCCGGGTTCAAGTGATCTTCTTGCCTCAGCCTCCTGAGTTATCAGGACTACAGGTGCCCACCACAACACCCAGCTAGTTTTTCTGTTTTTTGTAGAGATGGGATCTCACTCTTGGTCTGGCTGGTCTCCAACTCCTGAGCTCAGGCAATCCACCTACCTACCTTGGCCTCCCAAAGTACTAAGATTGCAGGCATGAGCCACTGAGCCTAGCCAACTTTCACTCTCTTAATGATGGCTTTTACCAAACACAAATTCGTTCTTTTTCTTTGAGATTAGTCCTTTTGATTCTGCTTCAATCTTTCCCCACTGCTGAAAATCACAAAAGTATCTCTAGATGTTTTTCTATTACTTTTTTACACTTAGAGCTACAAGCTACATCAAACTGACATTTGGTATGCTATGAGGAAGGGGTCAAGTTTTACTTTATCCCCACATTGCTAGTCAATGATCCTAGCACTCCTGATGGAAAAGTAGGTCTTTTCCTCATATATTTTTCCCCTTATTTGATTTCTTTAAATCAAATGCTTATATTCTTCAGTTTTTCAATTTCCTCTTCTACTACATAGTCTATTTATCCTTGAGTAAACAGCATACTGTATTATTACAGCTTTAGTCTGTCTCAGTATCCTTTGGAACAAGTCTTTCTACCTTGCCAATCTTCTTCAGGTGTCTTCTCATGGTACTTTATATTCCCATATACATTTTATGATTAGCTTGTCAAGTGCTATGAAAAACTTACTCAGATTTTGATGGCTGCCACATTAAAACTCAGATCTGGGAACAACTGACATTTTAATCAATTCTAACAATTTACCTGTAATGTTGAGGAGACTTAGATGTAACACAATCTGTATCAACTCCCTAAAATGGCAATTTAAATTCTGATTGTATATATGAAGAATCTCTAGATAGCTGGCAACATGTTTGAGACTGAACATGTGATAATCACATTGAAAATTAAACATTTTAGTCATGTATGAACTCTAAGAAAAACAAAAAATCACATTCAGGAAAAGAAAACTACTCATGGTAAACTATCTGATTATATTTACATAATCATAATACTGTAATAATGAATGAATACTCACCTAACCAAAATTTCCATGTAATTATATTGGGACACAGGGATGGACAGGGTGTGGGTGTGAGTATAGCAGTGAGAGATAAATCATAATCTCTGAGTGTGAAACTCGTAGACATTGGTTAAGTGAAACATGAAGAAGCAATAAAAGCATGTTATTTAGAAATACAAAGGTTAAAAAAAAATACAAAGGTAAATTGCAGAACTACTTTACTATATTCAGTCTCCAAAGAAATCAGACACAATTCCATGATATCCCTATATCCTTTTTCTCAGATATTTAAATATACCTTCTGTATTTCCATCACTGTGATAAACATAATTTCTGATAGTAATTTATGGCAAAAAAATTCATACTACTTATGAGAAATTTTTTCTTTCTTGAGGCAGTGTTTCACTCTGTTGTGGGACTAGTGAGACAGTGGTAGCATCATAGCTCACTGAAACCTCAAACTTCTGGGCTCAAGCAAACGTCCTGCCTCAGCCTCCTGAGTAACTGGCACTAGACACATGCTACGGTGTCCAGCTAATTTTTAAATGTTTTATAGAAATGAGGTCTTGGTATGCAGCCCCAGCTGGTATTTAACTCCTGGCTCAACTGATCCTTCCACTCCTGGCCTCAAGTGATCCACTGTACCAGCCAAATCATTTTATTTTATTCTAATTTTATCAATGTTAAAGGTTGAATTTGAATATTTTCATATTTAGAAAGAGTGCAAACTGAGGAAAAAATAGAAAAATAGGTCAGTATTTTCCATCTAATTTTAAAAACAGATGATAATCTGTTTGTTAAAAATTTATACTCATTTAATTCACCCATGCAAATGACAGCATCTTCATGTTATGCAAATGACAGTAACTTTAAAGTTAATTGAACAGGCTGGTTTTGAATAGAGCATTACATTCTTCCAAATCAGATAAAAAAAATTTTAGAATAATTTTTTTAAAAAAACTATATGTACTTCAAAATTATTAACAAGATCTTTTTAAAAGGTCTTTGCTATAACATACATGAAAACTTTAGCTATTTTTTTTTTTTTTTTTTTGAGACAGAGCCTCAAGCTGTCCCCCTGGGTAGAGTGCCGTGGCATTACAGCTCACAGCAACCTCCAACTCCTGGGCTCAAGCGAGTCTCTTGCCTCCACCTCCCAAGTAGCTGGGACCACAG
>CAUYTI010068426.1:0-33119 GCA_963575145.1 Galago senegalensis | reverse complement strand
TCTGCACACAGAAACTGTAGATCAAGCAGTTCTCCCGGTGAAGGACTGGGACAAGGGTTTGGTCTTGAAAGGGGGGGTGGATGTCATTCCTGGCTCTTCTCTCCCTGTCCCTTCTGGCAAGGGGAGGGAGAGTGAACTGGAAACTCCAAATGGCAGATTATAGCCACTTCCACTTTTCTCCTGGGGTGTGGGAGGGGAAGGGTGCTGTGAGTCTCAACTGGGTTCCTCCAGGGTAGTAAACTTCCCAATTGGTAGCTCTCAATCCTGGAGTAAGAGAATAGGTCTTCAGTTTATCGGTGGCCTTTAGAAGACTCCGAGGAGCGGTTGAAGAGGAAACAAAGGAAAAGCACACCTTTCTTGGGGGAGTTGTTGGGCACTGTTCCTTTGGAGAGATTTATGTACCTGTGGAGTAAACTCTAGAAGTCTCCATCTATCTTAGAAGAGGTGTCCTGCCAGTATCACTCCTCTCTCAGCAAGGCTCTCAGTTTTCGATTATGTTGGGTGTTTCTCAGGACTTTTTCCTTTCCTCTGAACAGGAGCACCTGTCAGCCATCTTGACCACTCCTATGGTGTTAGATCTTAAAGATGCTTTCTTCAGCTTCCTGCTAGCCCCACAGACTCAGCCCCTGTTTGCCTTCGAATGAAGCGACCCTGAATGTGGCATCTATGGGAAGCTCACCTGGACCCGCCTACTTCAAGTGTTCAAGAACTCTCCCACCATCTTTGATGAGGTGTTACACAAAGACCATGGCAACTTCTGTAAGACACACACTGATTTGACCTTATTGCAGTATGTAGATGACATCTTGTTGGCAACAGACTCAGCGTCCAAGTGTGTCCAAGGAATGTGAGACCTACTGGCCACTCTCAGCTCCCTCGGCAATTAAGCCTCAACAAAGAAGGCTCAGCTTTGTCAACAAACCGTGAGTTATCTGGAATATGTACTGAGGTGGGGTCAGTGGTGGCTAACCCAGGCCAGGAAAGAAACAGAACTGAAAATCCTAGTGCCTACATCACCCCAGGCAGTTAAAGAGTTCCTAGGCTCAGCAGGCTTTTGCTGGGTCTGGATTCCAGGCTTTGCTGAAATGGCCAAACCTCTGTATGAAGCCACTAGAAACACTCAACCTTTTTGATGGACAGAGGAACAAAATAAGGCTTTCCACACCTTAAAGAAGGACCTACTCTCCACCCCTGCCTTAAACCTTCCTGAAATTACCAGGCCCTTTCACCTGTACGTTGATGAACACAAAGGAATAGCAAAAGGGGTGTTGACTCAGACTCTAGGGCCATGGAACCGGCCAGTGGCTTATCTGTCAAAAAAACTAGATCCTGTAGCAACGGAGTGGCCTCTGTGCTTGCGGATTATAGCTGCTATGTCCCGTCCTGTGGGACGGTTATTCGTGGGGCGAGGGGGAACAAGCCTGAAAAAGAACGGCGAGAAAGAAAGGAACGAGACCCTGCATATTCTTTTGTCAAGGTCTGTTTATTGAAGGCAATAAGCCTAGTTTTAAGGTACTCAGAAAGAAGGAAGGTGGGGCAGAGGAATGCAGAAATGGGAGTTGGGTCTTCTGCCGGGGGTGCTGACGATGTGCCTGGAATATTTTTGTGGCTTTTCTTGAAACACTGTTTTTACACAAACAGCTCTTTGCTTGACAAAGGTCAGCATAATTTCGAGGGTGGGGGGGAGTGGTTCTCTGGCGCCATTTGGCTCCCAACAGGAGTGAGTCTCGGACTGTCTGTTGGGGAGTCTTGGGGGAATTTTGGGCACAACAGAAGACACAAATCAGATTAGCATATTAAAAGGCAAGGTAGAAGATTGGGAGGAGGGGGTCAACTACAGTGTCAGGTGGGAATCACAAAGTCAGTGATGTTAACTACATTAAAAGTCAACATAAGCAATACTGCACCACAGATTGTGACCAAGAGCCACTGAGCCTACACACAAGGCTGAAAGAATGAACAATATTAACTTATATCTCATTAAAATTCTAAAATTCCCACCCACCATGTTCATGGGATGTATAAATTAGCATGATTCTCCACTGAACTTGAGTGCCCTGCATTCCACCCAAAAATACTGTTGCAGGAAGATGAGGCCCAATGGAAAGAAAGAGCACCCAAACACCATGTTTATAAGAGGAAAAGCTTTATTTCAGCCAGCAGAGCAAATGGCATAGAGGAATCTGAGATGGCCACACTTCTCTACTGGCTTTCCCTTTTTACCTCCAGTCAAAAAGTTCTAACCCACAGGTACCTTTCTCATTGGTCAGTTTGAATCAAGCAGATGCTGTTCCAGCCCCCACAGAACTTCAGGTGGAAATTTCCAAGTTCCAGGAAGTTAAGCCTACAAATTCCTATCAGTTGAGTCACCATGGAGTGGACCCTGCAGGTGTATCCTTGTGGTCTCCTTGAGAAGACCTCTATTTTCCAAGACCTCACCCTTTCTGGGTATCCTCTCTCAATACAAAGGGTTCCCTCCCTCTATGCATTATTCATTTTAATGTCCATGAAAACCCCTTAACCCTGCTAATCTGGGAGGTGGATTTGAGGTAGCCTATACCTCCCTTCCCATTTGACTCATCCTCTGAACTAAATCCTTTCTTCTTTGACAATCTTCCTTGTCTTAGAATTGGCTTCCTGTGGGCAACAGTGAACCCCCCTTGTGGGTTTGCTAACAATTCCAATTCAAAAGTTAATCTCTTAAATCAGTCCACCTAAACTACTCTAAGACAGGCAGGTATATTTAGGGTGGGAGCTAAAGTTATAAAACAATTAGAATAGGAGACAGTGGGTGAAGGTCAGGCAGGACCTAAACAGCCCAGACCAGTTATGTCGTGTCTGCTGTATGGAATCAGATGCTTCACTCCATCTTATTCTCACTACTTGTGCTTTCAGCTATTTTTTTTTCTACTGTGGTATTATTTCTTACTTTGCATAATCACAGCAACCTCCTTTCTACCCTTCTATAAATCCCTGAAAGTTGGTATTCCTTTGGTCCTGACATTTGAAATAAAACTTTGGTACAAGATCAGCACCCATTGTGGATTCTAAAGGCAGTCTCAGACATAAGAGTCATTCACTATCAAGAAAAGATGAACTCCTTCACCTTCTCATGACTTCCTCCCTCAACCAGCACTGGTGCCCTCTGGTTCCTGTGGTTCCTTCTGCCTATAGATAAGTTATTTCTTATGTTAATCTTCTCTAGCCCTGTGCTTTGTTTTGTTGATTTCTAACTCTTTACCTCAAGGGTGCTCCCTGCTTTTCAGAGAGTCCCTGGAAATAATACACAAGCTCTGCTTTTTGCTTTGCAGAGACCCCCTTCACAATAATAAGTAAAAAGAGACAACAATCAATGATCAATAGAAAAGGGCAATAATGCCTGGAGGCACAGAGAGGCCAATGAAAGGCTTGCAACCAATTTCAAAAGGAGAGAAAGAGGACATTTATACTTCTGCTCTGCCTTTGTGCCTTTGTCTCTCCTAAAGAGAAGGGACACTAAGAAGGAGTTTTCAAAGGGAATGGGAAAAAAACCTGGCCTGCTGAAGCAAGAAGTCTGGACGGCCAATAAGAAGGTGAGTATGAAGTAATGGAGATAATCAATGACCAAGAACAAGAAATAATCAATGACCAATAGAAAAGGGCAATACTACCTAGAGACACAGGCCAATGAAAGACTTGCAACTAATTTCAAATGGAGATAGTATATACCTCTGCAGTCCTTTGTGTCTCTGTCTCTCTCATCTTTTCTCCTCCATGAGAGGGACCCACTTCCAACTCTTTTTGGAAGTACTCTACACTTTCTTTTTGTCCTCCTTAAATAAAAATCTCTCTTTGTTACCCTGAAACTTGTGTAGGTTACTTCTTTTTTTCTTTTCTTTTTTTTTTTTTGTTACTTCTGCTTTCTATCCACAGTGCCTGTGCCACTCCTGTTTTTAGTTTCCACTCATTTTGCTTTTGATTACTGCCATGCCTCAGTTGAACTTCCTAGCTCAGCCAAATAATCAAACCAAGTCAACTGGGTTCGGAGAATGGGGATCCCAGACCCCTAACACTTTTATCTTCTCTCTATCATGAACAGGCCCCACTTCCAACTCTCTTTGGGAATGTTCTAAATTTTCTCTTTGTTCTTCCCAAATAACATTTCTCTTTGTTACACTGAGACTTGTAGAGGTTAATTTTGCTCTCTATTTATGCTGCTTGTGCTGCTCCAGTTTTATTTCCTGTTTCCATTCATTTTTCCCTTCAATTACTGCCATACCTCTTGTGAAATTTCTAGCTCAACAGAGTAACCAAACCAGGTCAACTGAGATTGGGAAACTGGGACTCCAGGTCCCCAACATGTCCACTCCTCTCTTTCTTCTTGGTGGCAGATAGTTAACAAAAACTGAAGCTATGCTGGAAGAACTATGTGAAATCTGTGGTAAATTATTACACAAGTCTCCAGGCACTGTTATATAATTGCCTCACAAAGCCCCTCCTCCACAAAAGCCCCTTCCTGCCCTTAAAGTTACAACTCCTCCCCTAGCACAGGGAGTGGCCTGCTTACCTCATCACCCTATTCCAATTTCTAGCTGCCTGCCCCTATGGCTTTTTCTGCCAATATAACAACTCCTTATTGGTTATCCCACCAGCCCATCACCATTCTAAGACTTCCCTATATAAAGCTCCTCTCTCTCTCTTTTCCCTCTCTTCCCCCTTGCTTTTCTCTATCCCTCCTCCTTATCTCTCTCCCCTCTCTCCTGACCTCTCTCCCCTCTTTTCTTATCTCTCACTCCTCTTTTCTTTCCTCTTCTCTTATCTCTCCTCCTTGGTGCTGCTCTGCAGCCTCCCTCTCCCACCACTAAAGACCTTTTGTACAAGCCTTGGTGGTCTGTGAGATCTCTGCCAGTCTAAGTGCCTCTCTTTCAGGCACATTCAGGATTGGATAGCAACTGAAGCAAGCCTGCCATACCTCCACTGGAGTGGGGGCAGAACTGGACTGACTTGTGGCTTAGGGTGCCAGATTTTAACATTGGTAAAGTGGGACAACATGGTGGGGGGTGGGGCGGGGGCGGGGCAGGGTAGGGCCTGACAACAATGCAAACTTTGATAAGCAGTTCTCGATAATCACTTCTTGACAATTATTTGTTATTATTATAGTTTAACTTTATAAAATTAACAAAAATAATATAAACTCATATCCTGGTAAAATAGCCATATGGTAGCCGAAAACCATATATTCCCTTCCTATTCTCCCACCCATTCATGCATTCTTTCCAAAAATTGGGATTTTTTTAAAATGCCGTGGGATGCAGGACAAACTGTTAAAAAGTGGGGCTGTCCCTCTGGACGTCTGGTCACCCTATTGTGGCTTCCATAGCCATACTTGGTAACCTGAAACCAAGTGCTTCCATTACAGAGCACAAGGGGAGCTGAACAAGGGAACAGGCTGGGGCTGGGAACAGTAGGCTCTGGTCTGAGAGGCAGCAGGCTGCCCCTTTGATACAGGCAGATCCTGGTAGGGTTGTGGCAAGCTCCATGTCCTGGGACCTTGGAAACTGAAAACAACCAGCCAGATTTAGCAGCTGAGCAGCCCCAAAACTTGCTGAATGGGCCAGTGAAACAAGGAGCTGCTACCTTGATTTGCAAGTCCAGAGATGAGTGTGAAGAACTCTGTGGCAGGGCTCTGAAACTGGTATCATCAGCTTGGAGGACTTGTCTGCCATGGTCCTAAAACCCACTGAACAAAGAACTGTTGCTTTGCTTCAGGCACATCCTGGAAGTGGCATGGAATGCACCACTTCCCCAGCCTCTGAAGCTGTCATCAGCCTGCAAGATTTAGTATCCAAGCAGCCCTAGAACCCCACTGAGTGAGCTAGAAGACAGAGAGCTGCTGCATGGTGAGTACCATGTCCTGCAGCCCCTGAAACTAACATCAGTCCACTTTCAGGTTTGGCATCCAAACAGCCCTAAAATTTCCTGAGTGGGCCAGTGGAACAGCAACCTGCCACTTTGCTTCAGCATGTCCTAGAAGAGGTGTGAAGATCTCTGCCTCCAGGTCCTGTCAAACTGACATGAGCCCACCAGATTTGGCAGCCAGGCAACCCAAAAACCTGATGAGTAGCTAGCAGAACAGGGAGCTGCCACATCACTTCAGCAAGTCCTAAAAAGAATATGGAGAGCTCTGTGTTCCAGGACTTCAGCAAGTCCTAAAGAGGGTATAGAGAGCTCTGTGTTCCAGGACCACTGCTCGGCATGAAAAGGGACTCTAGACACTGCTGAACAGTATTAAAGCTGTCCAATCACTGAGCCCCTTTGTTAGGCCAGACTTTGCTCTCCAGGGCCTGACTGGCTTCTATGAGCCAACTAATAGAACCAAACTAGTATATCTCTAAACTAAGATTCAAGGACACCCTAACCTTTTAGTTTAGAGCTAAAATGAAATTGAAACCACACAAACAGAGGAACCACTAATAAAACACTGGTAACATGAACAGTAAACATGAACATCACCTCTGCTAAAGGATCACAATGTAGCTACCACAGAAGATACCCACTATAAAGAAATTATGGAAATTATAAAAATGGAATTTAGATTATAGATGGCAAAAAATGATGAATGGTATTGAAGGAAAGTGGAAAAACAGCAAAAGTTGACCCAAGAAATTAAAGAAAGACTAGACAAAGTCACCAAGGTTCTGGACATACTTAGGAAGGGTATGGAGAGAGATAAGAAGAGAGCAAAACCAGAGCGGTTTCTTAAAGAGATATGGGACTATTTCAAAGTGTGCAAACATATGAATTATACATATCCCTGAAGGAGAAGAAAGAGAAGAGAGTCCTGTGGAAGCCCTACTTGATGATAATAGAGCTGAAAAACGTGTGACCATGTTCATTATAATCTCAAAGGAGAATAAAACCTTAAAAAGAAGAAAAACAATAAAAAACTTATTCTGAGTATTCCAGTAACTTTGGTGTGTATGTATACTTAGCTGTCCTATAAGTAATTAGTTTATAGGAAATGGTTAAAAAGGCCAAAGATAAAAGGTTTCTTTTTTCTCTTTTTTATCTATGAAGTTGCTATTTATTTATTTGTTTGTTGCCTGTTTGATATATGTGTGTGAAACTATGTTGTCCAATAATAAACCATAATTTCATTTTGCTAAGCTGTTTTAACCAAAAAAAAAAAAAAAAGTAAGAGACATAGATCTATGGAATAGAAAATCTAGAGATGAAAGAGGCTCATAATGCTATCAGACCTTTGACAAAACAAACAAAAGTGTGCACTGGGCAAAGAATCTTTACTTTGTTGCCCTCGGTAGAGTGCCATGACATCATAGCTCACAGCAACAGCAACCTCAAACTGTTGGGCTCAAGCGATTCTCTTTCCTCAGCCTCCCAAGTAGCTGAGATTATAAGCGCCTGCCACACCACCTGACTATTTTTAGAGATGAGATCTCGCTCTAGCTCAGGCTGGTCTCAAACCTGTGAGCTTAGGCAGTCCACCCACCTTGGCCTCCTGGAGTGCTAAGATTATAAGAATCCCTATATGATAAATGGTGCTGAGAGAACTGGTTCACCACGTATGAGAGACTGAAACTCAACATGCCCTTCTCACCACTCACAAAAAATTAACTCCCAATAGATAAAAGATTTAAATCTAGGGTGGCACCTGTGGCTCAAAGGAGTTAGGGTGCTGGCCCCATATACCGGAGGTGGTGGGTTCAAACCCAGCCCCGGCCAAAAACTGCAAAAAAAAATTAATTAATTAATTAAATCTAAACGGGAAATTATAAAAACTCTAGAAGTTAGTGTGGGAAGAACTCTTAATCTTCTCAGCTTAGGAAAAGAATTTATGAAGACCCCACTGGCAATCACAGCAGTCGAAAAAATATATAAATGGACTTGAACAAGTTAAAAAGATTTTGCACAGCTAAGGACACAATTAACAAAGTAAGAAAGTATGAAGCTTCCTCAAAGAACTTAAAGTAGACTTACCATTTGACCCTATGATCCCATTACTAGGTATCTACCCAAAAGAACAAAATACATTTCATACTACAAAGACATTTGCACTCAAATATTTACAGCAGCTCAGTTTATAATTGCAAAGATGTGGAACAACTCAAGTGCCCTTTAATACATAAATGGATTAGTAAACTGTGGTATGTGTATACCAAGGAATACTATTCAAACATAAAAAAGGTGGAGATTTTGCATCTTTTGCAACAACCTTAATGAACTTGGAGAACATCCTCCTAAGCAAAGTATCACAGGAATGGAAACACAACCTTCACATGTACTCAGGACCAAATTCTACTGTTGTAGATTAACAATACAGGCTCATAGAAAAAAAAAACCTCAGAAACAAGGATTGTGAGGTAGGGTTTCTGGGCTTTAACCCAACAAGTATGAGGCATGGGTAAACAGCACACTTCCCTGATGGACACAGCTACAATTCAGCCTTTAACCTCACAAATGCAAACTATGTAATCTAATTGCATGTAGGCTCATATTAATATAAAATTTAAAAGAAGTGTTCTTCCATTTTTGATAACTTTTAAATCCAAGAATCACAACAAAACATAAACAGGCTTCCTTTTAATCAGCTGATTTCTTAGAAAAGAAGAGCAAAGGCATAAGTGAAACTAGTTCGGCACTTCCTGTTTTGAAAGTAGATCTGCTTTTCTCTCTCACATTCCAAGCCAAAGTCAGTAGCCTTCCAGTCTCAGGGAAAGAAATTGCTCTCCTTTTAGACCTCTCTGCAGCAACCCGAAAATGGGAACTGAGCCTCAGGAGACAGGGAGGTGAGGAAAACTTGGGAAATGGAGTGAACAAGGAGATATACAAAACCAAGGAACTAAGACAGAAACTGATGTAAATAGTCTTGGGAAGCAGCCAGATGCACAGGGAAATTAAGAGATTTGGGGAACACAAATAGGTATTTAGTATCATTATTCTAAAAAATAGTTAACAATCTGGGAGGATATGGAGTGCATAATCCAAACAAACAAAAAATTATTTGATACTTTGTATTATTAAATAAAAACAAATCCAGATTTAGGTACAGAGAGATTTTATTTGAAAAGATCATTTCAACATGAGGAAGAGGACTATTGCAACAGAAAAGCAATCCAACCATAAAAGTTCAGGCAACCAGGCAGTGAAGGCATCAGTGCAAAATCTGCCCTTTTCCCTTGATCTGGTTCACTGAAAGATTAATTATGGTAGATTAATGAGAGAAAGGTTTATTTCTAAATATCATATGCATGGGTGGAACCACAAGAATGATTACCCAAAGTCTCAGTGATGGTCAGAGACTTTTATAGCTGCTTCTTGGAAGTGGGGGGTTAGAATGTGGAAAGTAGACATGCAGCAAGTGGTTGCTGGGGGGATGTGTGTAGATGAATGGAAACAGATTGATTTGTAGATTAACTGAGAGACAGATCTCATGCTCCAAAGGACCCTGAAGTCAGGTCTACTAGCATGCAATAAGGAAGTCCACAGCCCCCTGTGGACTAATTCCCAATCAGGCTACTTGGATTTTATGTAGACAGAGGCAAGACCTCTTCTGATCATGCTTTCTGATCATGAATGTCCTTTGATTGAAAATATTCCTTATACAAAGGAATCATATTTAGGGTGAAATTTCCTTAGCTCCTTCAGCAGATGGATTCCTTTACCAGGAAAAGTCACCAAGGCCAGAAAGAGACCCATATGGAGGCAGTGAGATATTCAGGGAATATTTTTCCTAAAGTCAGCAATTCTTTTTTTTTTTTAATTTCAGATTAATATGAATATACAAATGATTAGGTTATATTGTTTTCCTTTCTTAGGTAAAGTTCAAGTTGTAGTTGAGCCCTTCACCCAGGAGATGTGCTATTTATCCTCACATTGTGCACCCAATACTAATAGAAAACCAATAGATAAAAAACTGCATGCATGGGGCATCACCTATGGCTCAGTGAGTAGGGCACCAGCTCCATATACTGAGGGTGGTGGATTCAAACCCAGCCCCAGCCAAACTGCAACAAAAAATAGCTAGGTGTTGTGGCAGGTGCCTGTAGTCCCAGTACTCGGGAGGCTCATCTAAGAGAATCATCTAAGCCTAAGAGCTAGAGGTTGCTGTGAGCTGTGATGCCACAGCACTCTACTGAGGGCAACAAAGTGAGACTCTTAAAAAAAAAAATACTGCATGCATACAAGAAGGTCACCTAATTACGCTGGGTCTCAAGAAACATATATCAAAGTCCAGGAACATGAAAAAAGAAGAGAAGCTTAATTAATATTTTCTGAAGATAATAGTCACTTTGTTTCTATTGATCAGTGAGTATAAACAGTTCAGGTAATCCTTTATGAAACAAGAAGGGGAATTTAAAGGATCTGTATCTGACCTATCATAAATGTGAAAAGGAGACCTGAGTCTTGTCTAATTCACAGGGCTAAGAGTGGTTCTTTACAACATAAAGGTGAGGGAAACTTGCTCTTTCTCCCAAAAGTTCACTGATAGATGAACTTATATGTAATAAAGGCAGATTAATAAAAGAAAGCTTTATTTACTGTGTGCATGAGAAGTATGGAGTAATTACTCAATATCTGAACAAAGATCATATATTTTCATGTCTTTTTTTGGAGGGGGGGTGAGAAGTACAGGTAATTATGCTTAGGGGCGATCAATAGTTACTAGGGAGGATAAATAGCTACTTGGAAGAATGAATGCCTTGGGGGAACAGAATGGCCTGTAAATTAATGTGACAGAGAAGTACAATGTTTAAAATGATTTGTGTCAGGTCAGGCTACATTCTTGGTTGGTTTTTCCTACAATGTACTGAGATAATAGGGAGAACAAAGGGAAGCCCATTCTTTTAATCTGTCAGTCTGGTACACACAGATATAGAGAAGGTCCCTTTCACTATTTTTTTAATTTCAAAGGGCCGATAGTTCAAAATACTCTTTATATCAAAAGTAAAGTATAGAGTTTCTTAGCAATCAAAATTTGAGCTAAAATTTCCTGAGTTCCTTCAGCAGAAGCCTTTACTCAGAACAAAAAAGGTGAATGCATGTACTTAATCATACCTATTTTCCAGGAGCAAAAGGCTCAGGTAAAGTTTACCATTGTTAATTTGACCCGTGCATAGCAGGTAGTATCACAAGCACAGAAAGGGAGGCTACTACTTGACGTAGAGGATTAAAAGAAGACTTCATAAATAAAGAGAAACTTGAATTGAGTCAGGAATATAAAGCCCACCGAGAAGGTAAAATGCAGGATCAAGATACACAGTGATGTGAAAAGATAAAGGTCGAGTGTGGGTACTAAAGGAAGAGGGAGCTAGACGGTAGGAAAAGGTAAAAAAAAGAGTGGTTGTAAAAGGGATTAGACAGGAGAGGTCCAGAATGCCAGGTCAAAGTAGTTTGATTTTATCATAAATCAATGCATAGTTTTCAAAATTCTTTGAACTACTCAGCCATCAGGAAAGATTATTTAAGGCCTTTTGCAACAATTTGTATGAAAATAAGACCTTTATCCTAAAGTAACTAAAGAAGGGAAAATAAATACATCATGTACTTCCTCTTAAATTGGAACTAAGTGATGAGCACACTCAGTCTTTTATGTCTTTTAAAGAATTTACTCCACTCACCTTCAATGTCACGCATTTTGTTACCTGGTTTTCAAACTCCTCTCCCTTTATTCCTTTCTTATGTCTTCCTCTATACTCCCTGATAATATGTTTTTGTTGTTGTTGTTGTTTGTTTGTTTGTTTTTGGCTGGGGCTGGGTTTGAACCTGCCACCTCCAGCATATGGGGCTGGTGCCCTACCCTTTTGAGCCACAGGCACCACCCCTTTGATAGTATGTTTTAATTCTGTTGCTTTCCATTCCTAGTATTTCCACCCAGGTTTTTGCTTCATGGTCACCACGAAGCTTACAAAAGACACCTCATAGTTATTTTAAAGAAAAGACAACTTAACTTTGAACAACAAAGCAAAAACTAAGAAACTCTACACTTTACTTCATCCCTCCCCATATTTTAACTTTTTGTTGTCACTATTTCCATCATTTTATGTTGCCTATGCCTTAGCAGGTTGTTATAGTTATTGTTATTGTTGATAAATTTGTCTTTTAGCCTTTTTACTAGAGTTATAGTGGATTATATGCCACAATTACAGTATAGTATTATTACATGCCACAATTACAGTATTCTGAATTTGTCTGTGTAGTTTTATTACCAATATTTATACTTTCAAATATTTTCTTTTTGCACATAGCATTATTTTCTTTTAGAATTAAGAACTCCCTTGTTTGTAAGACATGTCTCATAGTGATAAATTCCTTTAGCTTTTATTATTCTGGGAAATACTTTATCTCTTCTTCATGTTTAAAAACTTTTCTCCTTCATAAAGATTATCTGGGGACAGAATTCTTGGTTGACATTTTTTTCACCTCCTCAGCAATAGTACATGTTATCCTGTGGTTTCCAGGATTAAACTATTTCTAGTGCAAAATCTATTGCCAGATTAATCATAGCTCCTTTACATACTGTTCTTGTTTCTTAGGTTTTTTTGTTTTTGGTTTTTTTTTTTTTTGATACTTTTGGAATCTTTTCTTTGTTCCTGACTTCTGAGAGTTTATCGAGGGCCTTGGATAACATTATTTGGGCTAAATGTGTTTAGTGATTCCAGACCTTCTTGTATCTGGGTATTTATATCTTTCTTTGGGTTTGGAAAGTTGTTTTATTATTATTATTAATTTATTTTTATTGAGACAGTCTCACTTTGTCACCCTTCATAGAGAGCTGTGGCATCATAGTTCATAGCAACCTCAAATTCCTGGCTCAAGTGAACCTTTTTTCTCAGCCACCTGAGTAGCTGGGATTACAGGCATCTACCACAACAGAAGGCTATTTTGTTAAAGACAAGGTCTCCTGCTTCCCAGGCTGGTCTCAAACTCCTTAACTCAGGCAATCCACCCACCTCGGCCTCCAAAGTGTAGGATTTACAGACATTAGCCACCACTCCCAGCCTATGATTAATATTTTGAATAAGCACTTTATACTATGCTCTTTGTCAACCCCCTCTTGAATGCCAGTAAGTCTCAAATTTGCACTTTTGATGTTTTTTAAATGTCTTATAGGCATTCTTCATTTCTTTTCATTTGTTTTTCTTCTCTCCTTTCTCCTCTTGCATTTTTTTTTTTGGAAAAGGTAGCATCTTATTGTAATGTAATTTACATTTACCTGCTGATTAGCATACTTTTATGTTTTTGTGGCCATTGTTATATCTTCCTTTAAAAGATACCTTTCATGTCATTTGCTCATTTTTTAACGAGGTTGACTTTTTTCTCTTGCTAAGTGCCTGTTGATTATGGATGTTATTTTTTTATCAAACACATAGCAAACATTTTCTCTCATTCTGTGAGTTATGCATTTGCTCTGTTGATTATTTCTTTTGCTATAAAGATTTTTTGCATAATTGTGTGCCATTTGAGGGCTTTTTTGGTTTTAATTGCATTTAGTTTCAGGTTTTAGTCATAATTCTTTGCCTAGGCCAATATCCAGAAGAGTTTTTCCAAGGTTTCCTCTAAGATTTTTATTGTTTCTGGTCTTACATTTAAGGATTTAATCCCTCTTGTGTCAGCTTTTGCACACGGGGAGAGATGGAGATACAATTTTCTTTTTCTGCATAAGGTTGTTCAATTTTCCCAGCAGGATTTCTTCAGTAAAGTGCTCTGGGTTGTTCTCTATTCTGTTCTGTTGATTTATGGGTCCACTTTGATACTAGTAACATACTATTTTGGTGACTGTAGCCTTGTTGTATAATGTGATGCCAAGAACATTGATGCCTGTAATTTTGTTCATTTTGCTTAGGATTATTTTAATTATTTTTCTTTTTTTTTGGTTCCATATGAAGATTAGAATAGTTTTTTCTAATTCCATAAAAAGTAGCTCTGGCATTTCAATAGCAGTTTCATTGAATCCATAGATTGTTTTGGAAAATATAGTTTTAACAATGTTCATTCTTCCAATCCATGAATATGGGATATTTCTCCATTTGTTTGTGTCATCTATGATATCTCTTAGCAATGACTTGTAGCTCTCCTTGCAGAAATCTTTCACCTCCTTTGTTAAATTTATTTGTAGGTGTTTTTTCTTTGCATCTACTGTAAATTGGATGGAGTTCTTGGTTGGTTCCCATCTTGGTCATAGAAATGCTATTTATTTGGGGGCATTGATTTTGTAACCTGAGATTTTGCTTAATTTTTTTTCAATTCTAGGATTTTCTTGGTAGAATCTTTGGGGTTTTCTAGATATCAGATCATACTATCAGAATTGAGTATAGTTGGACTTCTTCTTTCCCTATTTGGATACCTTTGTTTTCCTTCTCTTTCCTGATTGCTCTGGCTGGGACTTCTAGCACTATTTGGAACAAAAGTTGTGACTGTGGCAACCTTCTCTACTACTGGTTCTAAGTGGGAATTCTTTTAATTTTTCTGCATTCAGTATAATGTTGGCTGTGGGTTTCTCATATATGCCATTTATGGTATTATATATGTTCTGTTTATGTCTATTGTATTAATAGTTCTTATCACAAAAGGGTGCGAGTTTTGTCAAATTCTATCTTTGCATTTATTGAGAGTATCATATGGTCTTTGATATTGCTTGTAGTTATGTGGCGAATCACATTTACAGATTGCTGCAATCTTGAACCATCAGATGTTGAACCATCCTCTATCTCTAGGATGAAACCCACCTTATTGTAGTGGATTATTGTCATTTTTTTAATGTGGAGCTAAATATGGTTTACCATAATTTCATTGAGAATTATTGCATCTATATTCATAAAGAATGTGGGTCTATAGTGTTCTTTTTTAGTTGTGACCTTTCCTGGCTTTGGCATCAATGTCATACTGGCTTTGTAGAACAAGATGAGGAGGATTTCTTTCTTTTTAATGTTATTAAATATTAAATAATTTCGGCAGTTAAGTGACAGTTTTTCTTTGTAGATGAAGCTATCTGTTCTGGGGCCTTAATTTTTCAAGAGTTTTTTTTTTTGCTGCTTCAATTTTATTAGTTGATATTAGTCTATTCAGGAGTTCTATTTCTTCCTCATTGGGCATAGGTTGTTTTTGTTTCCATGAATTTGTTCATTTCCTCAACATTTTCACATTTAGGTGGCACAGAGATTTTTATAGGATTAAGAGATAATATTTTGTATTTCTTGTTATGGGTTGGAATATCTCCTTTTTCATTTCTGATTCAGCTCATAGGGTCCTTTCTTTTCTGTCTGGTTAATCTAACAAGTATCTTGTTGATTTTGTTTACCTTTGAAAAGAACCAAAACTTTGTTTTATTAATTTTTTGCATCATTCTTTTGGAATTGATCTCATTCATTTTTGCTCTGACCTTAGTTATTTCTTTTCCTTCCTGGTTTAGGGATAAGTTTCTTCTTCTTTTTCCAATATTTTGAGAATATTCATTAGGTTGCTAATTTGTAATCTTTCTGCCTTTTCAATGTAAGCATTTAAGGCTATAAATATACCTCCTAGGACTGCTTTGGCAACTTCCCATATATTTTGGTAACTTGTGTCCCCTTTGTCATTCAATTTGAAGATTTTTTTTCAATTATCTCCTTAATTTTCTCCTTTATCTAATAATCAGTCACCAGTAGGTTGATTAGTTTTCATGAGTTTGTGTACAGGTAAATCTTTTTGTTGGGATTAATTTCTTTTTCTTTTAAAAGTTGGTATTAATTTCTAAATTTACTGTGTTCTGAGAAGACACATGGTAGAATCTCTAGAATTTCTTTTTTTTTTTAATGTATTGAGGCTTTTTGTTGTATAGAAAGTGATCAGTCTTATAGTGTGTTCTCATCAGTGTATGAACTGATGAGAAGCACAAATATTCAGTAGTTCTGTGGTAAAAGGCTCTGTAAATGTCTATTAGGCCCATTTGTTCTAGAGTCCTATTTAAGTTCATTGTTTCTTTTTTCATTTTCTTCTTGAAAGATGGGTTCCATTCTGTCAGTAGGGTGCTAGAAATTCCTGGTTATTACAATGCTGCTGTCTTTCTCTACGTTTGGTGATTTAAGTCTTTGTTATCTGATATGAATCTGAATGAAATTTTTCAGGTCAGATGCATTTCCTGGAAATAGCATACAAAAATAAACTTCAGTAACTTTTTTTCTTTTACACAAAAGTCTCCTCTGTTACCCTGGGTAGAGTGCTGTGGCATGATAGCTCACAGCAACCTTAATGTGTTCCAGTGACCATATTGCCTCAGCCTCCCAAGTAGCTAGAACTACCAACACTCACCACAATTCCTGGATCATTTTTCTATTTTTAGTAGAAATGAGGTCTAGCCCTTGCTCAGGCTGGTCTCAAATCCTGACAGCAAGCTATCCATCTGCCTTAGCCTCCCAGAGTGCTAGGATAATAGGCGTAAGCCACTGTCCCTGGCCAGTCTATATGTGTTTTAAGGTGAGTTTCTTATAAGTAGTATATAGTTGAATCATTTTTTTCCATCTGCTAATCTAAGTCTCTTAAGTGCAAAATTTAATTCAGTTACATTCAAAATTAGTATTGATTATGTAAAACTGTTCTTCTCATATTGTTATTTGATTACTAGTTTTGTAATTTCTTTCTTTTATTTTTTTTTTGGAGGGTCTCCTTGTCTTAGTGATTTGCTGAACTTATGTCATGTTGCCATTTAATTTCTTTCTCTTCCTCCTCCTTGTGATTATTTTATAAGGCATGTGAGTTTTAATTTTCGTGCATTTTTGTGATGGAGAATATTGACATTTTGTTTGCATATTTGAAAGTCCTTTGTGCATTTCCTATAGCACTCCTTTACTGGTGGTAAATTTGTTCTGTGTTTACTTACCTGACAAGAACTTTATTCCTCCCTCATTTATGAAGCTAATTCTAATAGAACATAAAATTATTGACTTGCAGGTTTTTCTTTCATCAATTTAATGGAATTCTATTCTCTTCTGTACTGCAATGTTTCTGCTGAGATGTTCATGGTTAGTCTAATGAAGTTTTCTCTAAGGGAGACTAGAGCCTTTGCTGTAGCTAATTTTAAAATTCTCTCTTTTTCTTCATCTTTAGTTATTCATATTATAATATGATGTGATAAAATTCTTTAGGTAATATATCTCCTTTGGGATCACTGGACCTCCTGACTCTTGTTAGTCCTGGGAAGCTTTTTCAATTATTTCCTTAAATAGGTTTGCTAAACTTTTTGTTCTCTGTTCCCCTTTGGGAATATTAATAATTTATGCATATGCTCATTTTATGTAGTTTCAGATGTCTCAAAGTCTTTGCTCCTTTTTTTAAAATGATTTCTTCTTTATCTTTGTCTGACTGGATTATTTCAAATATCTGTCTTTAAGTTCTTCCTTCTTCTGCTTGCACTAGTTTATTTTTGAAGCTTTCAAGTATGCTTTGTTTTTCTTTCAATTTGTCAGTTCCAGAATTTCCATTTGGGTTTCCTTAATGATAATTATCTGTTAAATTTCTCATTCACATTCTGACTCGCTTTTCTGATGTTTTTATATAAGTTTTGAGATTTTTCTTCCATCTGATTGTTGTTCTTTAAAACTAATATTTGGAATTCTTTCTTTTTTAATTCTGGATTAATATGAGGATACAAAAATTAAGTTACAGTGTTTGCATTTCTTTGGTCAGGTCCCTGTTGTAGTTGTGTCCCACACCAGGAGGTATACCAGACACACTTACATTGTGTTCATTAGACAGGGGCACACCAATCCTTCTCCCTCTTCATGGGATTCTTTATCTGGAATTTCAGAAAATTCTTTTTGATTAGGATCCATTGCTGAAAAATCACTGTGGTCCTTCAGTGGTATCACATTTCCTTTCTTTTACATGTTTCTTCTGTCCTTCCACTGATGTCTGTGCTTCTAATGTAGTAGTCATCTATTATTTTTTCAAATATCTTTAAATGTGAAAATATTTTCCTGAGGAGGGATATATGTTCTTGGTTGAGTAGGATACTTTGGCGTTCATTTTGAGCACTTACAGTACTGTGATCATTGTATGATTTCTTGTAGAGGGTCAGTATTTTTTTTTTTTTTTGCAGTTTTTGGCCAGGGCTAGGTTTGAACCTGCCACCTCTGGCATATGGGGCCTGTGCCCTACTCCTTTAAGCCACAGGCACCACCCAGAGGGTCAGTATTATCTGTGATTTCCTTGGTGGCTCATTGAGTTGTTACTTGATGCTGTGATTGAGTTTTGCTGGGGAATTGAACACAAACTGTATTGATCATGGGTTCCCTACTAGTGGAAGCAGTGAGCAGAGTATACCTTAATTTACACTTTCAGTTGTCTCAGTGTGTCCAGGGGTGGGGGGTGGTGGGAAATTCTTGGGCCTTCAGGTGGCTTGCTCAGAAGCTAGTACTTAAAGTAGAGGGATGGATACATGGCCAGGTTGTCTGACCTCTGAGCAACTGATGTGAAGTATATGAGGTGGCAGTAGTGCTCATGGATCACCCATTAGGATCCAGGTGGTCCATGTTGATACAATTGGTGTCTGAATTGGATTGGGCAGGCTAGTCTTCAATCCCAAAGGTGCCAGTAACAGGTTGGTGATGGTAGCTATTATCCTAATGTGCTTATGAGTATTTTGTGTCCTCTTTCTCTTTCTCTTTCCTGGTGGCAGCTACAGTCACATCACTTGAACTTGTTCCAAGGGAGGGATGAATTAACTTCTCAAAATGGTACTGGGCGTGGACTTGCAATCAAATAGGGCAGGGCCCCATTTAGGCACGCAGCATGAGCCAGATGCTAAGGGAATGCCACTTAATTGCACTTGGGTCATGCAGCAGCCCATAGAAGGGCAGAAGGAATTGTTCTAGACATGTTTGGAGAGTGTAGACTCCCAGACCCATCTCCAATTGATGGTACATCAGCCTGAGCTCAACCATGAGGATGGGATTCTGCCAGCTATAATCTCCCTAAATGGCATCTTGGGCCTGTGACTAGAAAAAATGGGGCCCTCTCA
Source organism: Galago senegalensis (assembly GCA_963575145.1). NCBI lineage: Eukaryota > Metazoa > Chordata > Mammalia > Primates > Galagidae > Galago > Galago senegalensis. The sequence goes on along the minus strand of CAUYTI010068426.1, from coordinate 14,125 downwards.
GGCAGGTGGCACTGACAGGAAATTGTGTGAAGTGCAGTTCACTTGAGATTCAGTCCCATAGCAGCTATCTGCAGAATATTGGAGATCATCCCAGATGCATGCTGGAAAGCCTGGTTTCTTCTTCCTCCCCAGCCAGGTTGGGAATGCATCTGCATCATTTTAAATTCAGCCAGAGGGTTGGCCACCACCAGTGTTCAAACATTCAAAATGGCACCTTAAAACTTCAACAGAAGGCTAAAGTCACACCCAGACAGACAGGATGGCCTAGAAACTGAGTCTGCCCACATCACAGACTCAGCAGTAGCCCATAGCACAGAGGGGCTGGAAACAATGCAGGAACTTGCTCCGAAGCCTACCCTCTAAGAATGGTACCAACTTCCTTTTCTTACCATAATTTCTTCAGAAACCCTTTGTGGTGATGCCTGTGCCCCATATGTCTGTGGCATTTTGATCTCTTACTGGCAACTAAACAACTCAGAGAAGGGAACTGAGTAAGGGTGGGTGGGGGTAGGCATGCAACTTCCCCATCCCCTACCCCAGGTTCCTTTCCCCTGTAGCTTCTCTCAGGTGAGACTGACCCATCTCACCCAGCAGCCAGTCCATTTGCACGCCAGGATGAAGGATAGTGTGTCTGCTCCTTAACCACTGAAGACCCCAGAATACAAGGAAGGCCATGTCTCCCACGACTTACAGAACTTGTTTTGTGTTTAGAATTGGATTTCCCTACTAGTCTCTTTTGCTTGCATTTTATATTTGTAATTTGAATCTTAACCTACAGAAAGAGAAGCAGGAGTGAGAACGAGGAGATTCTGGCCTTTCCAGTTTAGAAAAGGCTCTGAGAGTAGCCAGAGAAAAGCAGAGTTTACCTTCAAAATCCTAATGGAGCAAACTTACTTGTCAACAGAGTTAGTGGAAGCCAAAGACATAGGAATGGAAATGTTAATCTTTAATGCACTTAACGAAAATAACTGACAACAAGAATTCTGCACAATGTGAGAGCCCCTGAGCCAGCTTAAACTAGCAAAGCCATGGGGATATGGCCCCAAATGAATTTGAAAGCCCCACCCCAGTATGTCTAGAAGGTAGGATGCATTCAAAGAACATTATTCTGGAGGATGAAGATTTAATGTTGCTTGTTTTGTTGGATTTTGGACTTACTTGGGATCTGTGTGAATCCTTTCTTCTTTTCTATTGCTCACTTTGGGAATGGGGATGTCTATCCTATGCCTGTTGCAATGCTGGAGCTTCAGACTCAGGATATCATGAAGGATGAGTGCCTTATAAAGGAGCTAGAGGGAACAAACTAGGCCTTTTTTCTCCTTTTCCCTGTCATGTAGGGATGCAGCAACAAAATGCTATCTTAGAAGCAAACAGCAGGCCCTCCTGAGACATTGAACCTGCTGGTGTCTTGCTCTTGAGCTTCTCCAGCCTCCAAAACTGTTAGAAAAATAAATCCAGTATTTATAAATTGTCCATTCTTAGGTATTATAGCAGCACAAATGTATGCTTCCTTTCTGTGGTTTAGCTCTGCTTTTCTGCAGTTTCACTTAGATATGTATGCATGGAACTTTTTTTTTTTTTCTTTTGCAGTTTCTGGCTGGGACTGGGTTTGAATCCACCACCTCTGGCATATTGGGCTCCTTTGAGCTACAGGTGCCACTGGCATGGAACTTTCTTTTTTCTTCTTTGATGTTTTCCAAGTCTTATATTTTAGTTTGTAATGGAGAATTGCTTTAAATTATTTATCTACTCTGTCAGATAGTTTTCACTACCTAGTAAACACAGGTAGGTGAAACTTTAAATTTTCTTAAAAATTAATCTAGCTATTTTAAAAATCTTTAGCTGGAAAGATTAGTCTGTGTTTCCAACTCTGTCATTAAAGTATAAATTCAAATTTAAGAGGCATTGGAGAATATGGAAAACACAAGATGAAAATGACTGTAGCATGATATCACAATCTGTTCTATGTTGCTATAATAGAATACCCAAGAATGAACAATTTACATCAAAGAAAAACTTACGGGTTCGCAATTCTGGAGATGTTGATGTCCAAGATGAAGTCACCAGCATCTGACAAGAGATTTCATGCTTCATTATCACATGGCAGAAGGCAGAATTGAGAAGGGTCCAAAGGGGGTCACACTCAATATTTGATAACAGAATTAATCCCACTTGTGAAGACAAAGTTTTCATATCCCAATCACCATTCAATCATTGCACTTCTTAACACTATTACAATGATAATTAAATTTCAATATGTGATTTGAGGGTACAAGCATTCAAACAATAGCAAATAGGATGATGTGATAGCAATCCAGTAGACATGGTAAAGGAAAATTGAAGGTGGTGGAGGCAGGGTGGCAAAGAAGTGAAACAAAAAAATTTAAGAGGGTAAACTAAAAAGACATGATGTACAAAATTCACATTGGGAAGAAGAGGATAAATAGGATACTCATTGGCCTGGAAACATGATTGAGCCATTCAGTCAGACAGGAATTATAAAAGGAAGGGAAACTTGAGTAATATACAAAGTGGAAAGGTGTAAAGTCTCTCCTTACCTGCTGTTAATGTCCTAAAGATATTTCAGGGAAAACAGCATTGATAAAACATTGGACACAGGAGAGTATTTGGGTCTATAGACACAGATAAAGATGGCATCACCATATTCACATAATAGAAAGAGGATATTAAACAAAGGACAATGAAGAGTAAGAAGTGAGGGTGGTGCCTGTAGCTCAGTGAGTAGGGCGCCAGCCCCATATACTGAGAGTGGTGGGTTCCAATCTGGCCCTGGCCAAACTTCAACAAAATTAGCCAGGCATTGTGGTGGGCACCTGTAGTCCCAGCTACTCTGGAGGCTGAGGTAAGAGAATCGCCTAAGCTCAAGAGCTGGAGGTTGCTGTGAACTGTGATGCCACAGCACTCTACTGAGGGCAACAAAGTGAAGACTCTGTCTCTAAAAAAAAAAAAAAAAAGAGTGAGAATCATAATCCACGTTAGATGTTCATTTAAAAGGACAGTAGAGAAATAAATATCATGAAATGACCTAAGAAGGAAAGACATAGTCATAGGAAGGGAACCAAGCAACACAAGTTTTGAGAGAATTAAGGGAGGAAAGATAACTGGTAGAATCACTCTTGTGTTAAAATATATATATCAAGCTTTCCAACTTATGCATATTTTTAAATTCCCTCACTCAAGTTAATACTGTCCAAGCAACTGATTCTGTATAAGAGGAAGTAACAAAATTGGGTACTTAAGTTGCAACACATCCTGGCAACTAAAAAGGTGATCCATGTTGAGAATAGCCATAATATCTTCACACACACACACACAAAGTGTTAGCAAAATTAGATGTTGGAACAATAAAAGGAGGGGATGAGAAAGCCTTGAACACTTTCATTATTAGTCTACTCTCTGTTTTAGCTATGTGGCTGACATTTCCTAAGATCAATACAGTCAGCCTAACTGAGTGTCTGTTATTCCAACAGCCATGTCCACAGCAGAAGACACCCTGATAAGCCTGTTCTCAGAGACAAAAGGAGGCAAGAACTCCAAGAGATGCTGGAAAAAGTAGGCCTGAGTGGTGATTTCTGAATTCCTAACATACAGGAAGACCTGGGTGTGACCTTTGCTCAGGCCTTACAACACCTAGAAGAAAAAGACCCCCGGAAGTTAACATTGCAGACACAACATTCTTGGGAGGAAAGGGCCCTGAAGAAGGTTCTAAAGATGTCACACTCAAATTTGTTAGAGTAGAGAACTCTTGGATAGAGATGGCAAAGAAAAATCAGGAGCAGACAGAAAAGGCACTAAAGGAGCCAAATGACTTGATGGCACAAGGAAAGCAGCGAGTGGAAGAGGCAGAAAGGAGCAAAGTAGCATTGAACATCCCCAAAGAGTACAGGCCATCTTCTAAAAGGCTCCTAAGAAAAGTCCCAGACAACATGGAGAAACAACTTGAACCTCAGCCTACAGAACTATCCCAGCCTCAAAACCTCCCAGATAAAGATCTGGTGAGATGGGCATCTGGAGGGTTGGTCCTCCAAGGAATTTACAAAACCACCCATCAAAGCAGACTGATAGAGAAGAGAGAGGAGCTAGTCAGAGTCCCTTGCAAGGACTTCTCACTCTGTGGCCCTCAGAAGGGCACATGGATGGAAACAGTAGAATTTAGATCTTCTCAAGAAGTATCCATGTTCATGGACACAATAGAAAATCTGGGATTCAGTGCAATTGCTGCAGCCAAGGGTAGAGGTTAGGGATTTAGTCTCGAAGCTGGTTTGAATCACAGCAAATCTTCAGAATCCATGAAAACTCAACAAACACATTCTGAGAACTCTTACTTCTGTTCAACCAAGTTCAGCTACATCCCCCTGGCCTCCTGCTACTTCCCCATGGATTAGCTCCAGTTATCCAAAGCCGCCCTCTAGGAATTAAAATGTGTTGAAGACCTTCTGGATCAGCCAGCAGGCCCTCTCAGATTCTCCTCACTGGGACGCAAGACTGAAGCCTTCTTCCACAGGTGTGGCTTTCATGCTAACCAAGGCCCTGTGCATCTGGGGGGCATCTATTGGTGGAAGACCATTTCAGAGGGTTTTCAAAGTAACTAGCTGGAAGAAGTGAAACAGCACTCAATAGACGCCCTGAATATTTTCATAAGGGGCAGTTACAGTGGTTTCAGGGTGAAAGCTTCGCAGGCATGAATGTGTCAAACTCTGATTCAAAGATAAGCTCTCAGAGAAACACTTCCTAAAAAGTCCAAGCCAATTATGTGCAGTACAGACAGGTGGCCCACCAGAAGCAAATATCCTTGACCAGTGGAAAGCTGGCCTCATTGCCAGCAATCAAACCTGGCATATCATTGACTGAGGACTTCATCTGATACTGTTTGGGACATTATCTTCTCCAGTCACAGAAATGATTTTAGGGATCCTAATCAGGTGGCTAACTGGATGAAACAACACTACACTATACTAACTAGCCGTGATGCCCACATCCAGGATGAAGAAAAATTACTAAGTGCAAGGCTATGGCTTTTCTAGAGAATGTGAAAACTTGGGAGATACATGATCCTGAAAAGGAGCTGACAAAAATGATAAAGGTAAAGGAAATATTGATTACAAAAATAAAGAGTTATGACCCTTGGATTAACATGTGCCTCACAGATTGGTCTCTGCAGAATTTTCTAGTAAATACTGTCAATTTTTGCAAAAAGACTTCCAATTACAAAACTGAATTTATTAAATCTCAGGTGTGCAGCCTTCTGGATCCTCACATCTACAGAGTAGCAAACTTTCCTCAATCTCACTCCATCATGCAGTGGATTTTGCAGTCAGAGTCAGAGTGAGAGCATATCAACAGTTCACAATTTTCAGAATTTATTAAAATCTTAAAAGAAACCCAGAGTGACCTCATGGAAGCTAAGGTCAAATCTGAGTCCCAACAAACACTAGAGAACTCTCTAAAAAAGGTCACTGAGAAAGTGAATGTGGGTCTCATTTGCTTCTTGAATTACCTCCATAAATATATATGGAGTCTCAAAAGGGAGGAATGAGAGAGGATACCCAAGAAGGGTGAGGTCTAGGAGAACAGGTCTTCTCAAGGAGCCCACAAGGATACACCTACTGGGTCCTCTCCATGGTGAATCAGCTCTTCAGAATTTATAGACTTAACTTCCTGCAACTTGGAAATTTCTACTTCTGTGAAATCCTGTAGTTCTCTGGGGGCTGGAATAGCATCTCCTGCTTGATTCAAACTGACCAATGAGAAAAGTACCTGTAGGGTGGAACTTTTTGACTGGAAATAAAAAGGGAAAGACCAAGCCAGTTGTGGAGCACAGCCATCTCAAATTCTTGTATGCCATAAGCTCTGTCGGCTGAAATAAAAGCCTTTTTTCTCTTAAGCACAGTGTTTGGGTGCTCTTTCTCTCCATTGGGCCTTGTCTTCCTGCAACACTAAGATCCCTTAAGGAACACAGGAAAGACACTGTAACTTCCTTTTTTTTTTTTTTTCAGGTGGAGTCCTCTGTCTTCCTCAGAGAGCCCCAGGAGTCTTATGTCCCTCTCAGGTCTGACCTCTACTCTATTTGTATTTGACCTCCCCAATCTCCTTGGATTTGTAGAATAACAATGATTATTTTGTGCTGAGAGGGTGCTTTTGATCATGAGGAACCAAAGGTTAGTTTGTGCTATGGCAGGATATATGACTTTTGATTTAGTTTGTGGTATTACTGAAGAGGGTCTGGCAGCCTGGCTGACAGTGAAAGAACTGGACAATGTAAGAACTGGACTAAGAAAAAATAAATAAGGAAACATGGGACTTAAATGAGACTGTGGAGCAATTGGACTTAATAGACATTTACAAAACATTTTACCCCCAAACTACTGTCAGTCAATATGCAGAGATGGGCATAGGTCCACCAAACTTTGTTAGAAGGCCAGGATTCTGAAGAACAGTGAGAGTAGGTTCTTCAAGACTATTCTGTTCTTCCATTTCCAAAATTATACTTTTTTTTTTGAGACAGAGTCTCACTATGTTGCCCTTGATAGAGTGCTGTGGCATCACAACTCACAGCAACCTCCAACTCTTGGGCTTAAGCAATTCTCTTGCCTCAGCCTCCCAAGTACTTGGGACTACAGGCGCCCGCCATGACACTTGGCTATTTTTTGTTGCAGTTGTCATTGTTTAGCTGGCCTGGGCTGGGTTTGAACCTGCCAGCCTGGGTATATGTGGCTGATGCAGTAACCACTGTGTTATAGGTGCCAAGCCCAAAATTACACTTTTATACATAAAAGTTCAAAGCAAAGACCACACCAACGTCTATTCCAAATAATAATCAGCACACCTCAGTGACCTATTACAACCTTCTAATTCAAAATGTAATCTCCTAAATCAATCCACCTAAAATACTCAAGATAAGCATCTTTAGGGTGGAGCTAAATTTACAAAACAGTAAGAATGGGACATAGGGGGTGAAGGTCAGGACCACCAGACTGTGTCATGTCTGTCCTAGCCTATCTGAGTCCATCTTATTCTCATGACATGTGCTTTTGGTGGTGACTGAGGAATAACTGGCAAAAGAGCCACAGTTTTTAAGGTAACTGACAGCAGTAGGAGATATTTAATGTGTCTGAGAGGGATTTTTAACTTTTTCCTTCTTAAACCATGAGATCTTAGAGCCAAAGCTATCTCAGATATGAAGGATCCAAAATCCAACAAAAAAAAATGAGATCCTAATTTCTAAAGATTATAGTACTCTGCCTTCTTTTTACACCTCCCCTTTTTATGTGTAAGAATTATGGCTCTAGAAGCTAATATTTACAATAGTGGCAAAATCTTACTAAAGATAATGCAGAATTATCCAGATAAAGAACATTGCTCTATAACTTTGAACCTTTCCTTCCCATGAATAGCTATTTCATACCTGTTTTTCTCCTGTTTTTTGTACTGAAGAACTAGGCCTGACTTTCCAACCAATGGGGGTATGTGGGTTTTGGGGACTGAATATAAAGTTGCCTGATAAAAATTGGGGTCCCCAAGACTATGTTTAGATAGAAATGTGGGTTATACTCATTTGCATCTATATGAACTACTGCCAGCTGTGAAAGTAACATCTAAGTGTCTTTTGGGGGTATTTTAGGGAGTGGCTCCAGATTGTGAAGGAGCTGAAGTATAGGACTCCCCTTAAGCCCAACTAGGAATGTCTACTGATATGCAGAATCTTCTAAAAAGATTATTTTTAATTTTATTGCCTATTTAAAAAAATTCTTTACAAAACACCAAATAAAAAGTTTAAGTTACTCATTGATAAGAAACTTAAATCTGTCAACCTTTTAAATTAGTTATTATCCAAACCTGAAGGCAATAGATTTATAAAGACTAGGCTTTCAGATCAAATAGGCATAGAAAATGTTTTGGAGTTTTTTTGCTTTGTTTTTTTTATTTTTGTAAGGAGACCTTTATCTTAACCTAGAGATTGGGGGAATAAATGGACAGGTTACAAAAGCAGATATTTTTCAGGTTAGTCTTCTAGAGTTGCTGAATACCTGCTTTTCTATTCCTATGGATAACAACTTAATTTGTGCAGCAAAGTTACTGATGTGGACAAGATCAGTTTTGGAAGATGCCTAGAAGGAAAAGGGAAAGACTGATATAGAAGCAAGTATTCAGAGAATTGAAAAGGTTGTCCTAGATGTAAAACAGATGCTGCTGGAGCTCGTGTACCTCCAACATGCAGAGAAACAACACCTGAAAATGATCCTAACCTATTTTATGAATAAACCAACATTTGATACATCTGATGTTGTTCCTTTTCCTGCAGCCACTCCAGATCACCAAGAGAAACACCAAGAGTTACTTGAGAGAGGACTTAGAGAATATCCTCCTATGCAAAGTATCACAGGAAAGAAAGACAACCATTACATGTGTTCAGTACTAAATTAAAACTAGTAGGTTAAGAGCTACCAGATCAGAGAGAAAAGCAATAGAGAGAAAAACTCAGCTGGATTCAAGCAGAGGGGAACAGGGGAAGAGGTTTGGTGGGCGTCCCCCATTGGGTACAATGCCCAGGTATATGGCATATCTGGGTGAAGGACATGGCTACAACTCAGACTTTAACCTTACAAATGCAAACTCTATTACTAAATTGTATGCATCCTTATACTAAACTGAAATTTAAAAATCTAAATGTAATAAATAAATAAGAGTTACTTGAAAAAGAGGACCTCTTTTCAGATTATGAAGAAAATAGGACAGATTTTTCCAGTGGCTAGAGATCTATACTTGTGTGATACTGATGATGACATGGACACAGAGATAGGAGAAGCTTATGAAAAATTTTGTTTGGAATCAGAGTGTAAGCAAAGTAGTAATGGTAAATTTCTGCATATCAGTTTTATAAAGCAGTTTAGGTATGGTTATTGAGCTGAACACAGAAAGCAAGAAAATGTGTCACATTCATTCCAAATTAAGGGTTTTGAGTTATGTTACTTCTGTATGCAAATTTAATTTTGCTTAACACAACCTATGAAAATAAATTGTATTCCCTGAAACTTAATATGTGTGTGTTTATATAATTGTTTATTATGTATAGTTATTCCACTGTTTGGGCTGCAATAAAATCAATTGAAGAAAAAAAACAATGTTTCTTTTGGCCCTATTCATTAAAGGGCTCCACCCTGAAGTCAGGAATCTAATTTAAAAAGCTAGCATATTTTATTGTGTTCTGTGCTCCCATGTATAATGTGCACCCAAGTTTTTGGCCTAAACTTTCAGGAAATGACTCCTTGAAATAGTGGCCAGTTCTCATCTGGGAGAAACACATCTGGGGAGAGCTAATACTCCCCTCATAAATGTCCAGATTGCACCATCCTCCTGCAGTCACCTGCTCTATAAAGGATGCCCTTCCTCTGTCTCCTGGGAGCTTTTCCCTCTTGGTCACACTGAGGTCTGTGGCCAAGAGGGCCACATGCATAGCTGGTGGAGCTGAAGCTTCTGAGGCCATTTGGCCCATGGGCAGCCCAATAGATCTCTGGTGCCTACACAGGGATCCCAGTCCCTTCCATGCAGCCAGGTATTGGGCATCAGCCTTCACTCCCCATGGCCACAGTTCACTTCTCCAGCCCTACCACTGCCCCCTCCCTAGATGGCAGCACTCAGCAGAGGCCACTCTCACCAGATCCCAGATCTTCCCAGACTATAACCTCTTGCACCCAGAGGTCAAGGCAGGAGGATGCAGTGCCCCTGGGAGGCCTGCTGGATTTCCCCATTCCAGCCCTACTGTCCACATATAATGTGCATCTTTATTGTTCCCTCAAACATTTGGGCAAAAAACATGCTTTATACATAGCAAAATGCAAGGAAGTTTTTAAAGATCACCTATTGAACTAAATTCAATAGTCTGGTTACTTTGAAAGTCTTTTAAAAATAAATTTACATCTATATTGAAAGTCTCCATTTGTAAGGGCATCCAACTTTCTACAACTCAACCACTAGAAACTTTTCCAATGGCAGGGAGAGGCATTTGCTTAAAGTTCACATAACAAACTTTACCTTTGTTTTTGTTTAAGTTACTTGTCCTGACCATATCATCTTTACTGGGCCTTTAGCTATATCCTTCTTTATCTTTGGGCAAATAATTGTGTTTATATCTAAGTTCTGTAAATTTTCTATCTTGCTTCACCTAAGAACCATGCCTTAGGAAGTCCAAAGTTAGGGTCTCCTAGCTAACAATTATCTAAAGGAAAGGAACAGGGTGTGGAATCTTCAAAAACTGGCAAATGAATACTCTCAGTAATAGCTATAATATTTGTTTTGATCTGTGTTTCTCTGTCTCCATATGGATTTATGTATTATGTGTATGTTATATTTCTCTACCAAAATATATAGAAGAGCTCTAAGTAATTGCCTTAAAGGAAAAAAAAAAAGAAGACTCTTAAAAATATTGTAATGCCTTGCAGTTCACATGGCTTAGATAAATGTTTGGTAAATAAGAGTAGTTTAATATTGATGGTTTAAGAAAATAGCTACACTTTTTTTGATCAGCAAAATACCTATGTACTTAAACTTAAGGGTTCTTACCTAGGTAAAAACTACCTAACATTTGCAAGCTGTAAAATTGGTTAACAGGCAAATAACTTTAGATGATCTCCAGTTTTGTTTAATGAACAATTCAAGTACATTTGTTAAGAATGAGTAAATCAGGTGAATTGTAAATGGGATAGCAGTTTATAAGTGAACTTAAAATCTTTTTCAGCACCTTAAAGTTGTACTCATGAAATATTTCAGTCATTTCTAAGTATGATAAAATACTGAAATGTTAATTACAGAACACAGGTTAAATTTCATTACTGGCTTCTTAGATTTTATAGAAAGACGAAATAAACTTAGTATTATTTGATTTTGAATAGTTCTGTTAGTACAGGCTACTATTAGGAGTGTACTTCAGTTCTTGGTAATTTTATTTTTTTTTTCACTCAGAACATTTTTAATAATGCACATTCAAAAAAAGTATCCATCTTACAAATTGTTCCGCAATCCAAACATACAATAGCTTGGAGCACATTTAGAAAACAAAGCCAATGTAAAAAGACAGATTAAAGCAACTAGAACAGTACAGGTTTTGTATGGCTCGGATTTTACAGTTTTCTTACTGCATCATCAATGTCAGAAATCTGTTCCTTCTGCTGTCTCCACTGCTCCGGATTTAAAGAAATATCTTTCCTTCCTAGTTTCATTTCACCTTCTGGATCCATCCAGTATTCTCTAATATCAATAAGAACTTTCCCTTTAAAGTCCTAGACACTAATGTACCTCATTTTCCCAATCTGAAACATGTTATCATCTCCGCTGCTGCTGCTGCTCTGTTTGGAAGATGGCAGAACTCTTGAAGTTTCACCAGTCTTTTGCTTCTTCACAGGTTTTTCTAGAGCAACTTGCTTTTTCCTCTTTAACTTTTTGTCAACTTCACTGTCTGAATCACTGCCCGAGGAGCTTGAAGAAACTAGTTCCTTTGATTTAAGCATTGCTCTGCTCCTGCAGTCTTGCACCCATCTGCTCGCTTGCTTGCGACAGTTCTTGGTAATTTTAAATCCAGGTTTCATGACAAAATATAAACAGGTTTCCTTTTAATCGGCTGACTTTTTGTAAAAGAAAAAAAAAAAAAAACAGCAAAGAAAAGTGAAACCAGCTTTGCACTTCCTGCTTTCTGGATGAATTTACTTCTCTCACATACCAAGCCAAAGCCTGGGGTGGAGGTGTAGAGTTAGCAGCTGTGAGTCGGGTACTTACTCTTTTTTCTTTTCTTTTTTTTTCTTTCTTTCTTTTCTTTTTTCTTCTTTCTTTTTTTTTTTTTTTTTTTTAGACAGAATCTCACGTTGTCACCCTCGGGATAATGCTGTGGTGTCATAGCTCACAGCAACCTCAAACTTTTGGGCTTAAGCGATTCTCTTGCCTACAGGAATAGAAAATAACCTACTCTTCATGCAGATTTCTCTGCAGCAACCGGCAGACTGGAACTGAGCCTCAAGAGACAGGTAGGTGAGGAAAACTTGGGAAAGAGATTAGACAGAGAGACACAACAGGAACTGAAACAGAAACTGATGTAAACCGTTTTAGGAATCAGTCAGACACACAGGGAGATTAAGGCAGGCTGAGAACACAAACATGAATTTGTCATCATCATTCTTTGAAAAAAGAGCTACAGATCTGGGAGAAGATGGAATACATAATCTAAGCATACACAAAACAATTTGGTAATTTTCATTTTATTTATTTTTTTGAGACAGTCTCACTATGTCACCCTCACTAGAGTGCCATGGTGCAACAGCTCGCAACAACCTCTAACTCTTGGGCTTAAGCGATTCTCTTGCCTCAGCCTCCCTACTAGCTAGGAATAAAGGCACCCACCACAACGCCCAGCTATTTTTTGATTGTAGTTGTCATTGTTGTTTGGCAGGCCTGGGCTGGGTTTGAACCCACCAGCTCCAGTGTATGTGGCTGGCTCCCAAGCCGCTGAGCTATAGGCGCTGAGCCCAATTTGGTAATTTTTATTATCAAATAAAAGCAAATCCAGATGTAGGTAAAGAGAAACTTCATTCAAAAAGATTATTGCAACAAAAGAAAGAAGACTGTTGCAACATGGAGAAGAATTCAACCATAAAAGCTATAAGCATCTTAAAATCTAGGCATATAGAAATTTTCTTTTTCAGGGTAAAGTCAGCAAGGCTAGAAAGAGACCAGTATGAAAGCATTAAGATACTCACGGAATATTTTCCCCGAAGTCAGTTAATTCTTATGAAGAGTTGTATGCTGGGTTAGGACAAAAATAGGTCAAAATTCAGGAACATGTATAAAGAAGAGAAGCTTAAGTAATGTTTGCTGAAGATAATAATCGTTTTGTTTCTATTGATCAGTCCCTGTAAACAGTTCAGCTAATCTTTTATGAGGCAAAGAATGGGAATTCAAAGGGTCTGTGTCTGGCCTACTATCAGTTAAAGAAGGAGACATGAGTCTTACCTAAGTTGTATGGTTAAGAGTGGAGCTTTGTAATGCAGGAATGGAAGGAAAGTTTCCCTTACCCTCAAAAATTTGCTGATAGATCAATTTACAAGTAAGGCAGATTAATAAGAGAAAAGTTTACTTAACCATGTATGTGAGGAGAATCAGAGGATTACTCAATATCCCAATAAAGTTCAGATATTTTTACCTGTCCTTTCAGAGGGGAGGGAGAGGTAAGGAATACAGGTATTTCTGTTTAGGGGCAATAAACAGTTGATAAGGAAGATGAATAGACCTGGGAGAAAGAATGAATGGGGGAAACAGAATGACTTATAAGTAAACCTGAGAGACAGACATAGTGCTTAAAATAATTTGGGCCAGGCCTGGTTGCATTCTTGATAGGTTTTCCCTATAAGGTACTGAGGTAACAGGGAGAGAAAGGAACGTCCATTATTCTTTTAATCTGTTACTCTGGTTTATGAAGATAGAGAAAACGGCCCTTCCATGCTTCTTTGATCTCAATTGGCCTGTTATTCAAAATACTCTCAAGAAGTTATATTTTGGGTTAAAATTTCTTGACTTCCTTCAGCAAGTAAGCCTTTCCTCAGAACACAAAATGGTGGATGGAAATATTTAACTATAGCTATTTCCAGGACCAAAGTGTTACTGGAGTAAGAGGGTCCTGCCACCTATCACTGTCAGCCAATATGCAGAGACAGAGATAGGTCTACCAAACTTTATTTGTCAGAAGGCTGGGATTCTAGAGAAAGTGAGAGTAGCCTCTCCAAGACTGTTCTGATCTTCCATTTTCAATGTCACAGTTTTATACATTTAAGTTCAAAGTGAAGACCATGTTAACCCTTATCTTAAACAATAATCAGCAAAGCCCATGAACCATAGTAAACAATAATTATGGTATAAAACAATATTCTAATTCAAAAGTTAATGTCCTAAATCAAGCCACCTAAACTACTCAAGATAGGCATTTTTTTTTTTTTTTTGAGACAGAGCCTCAAGCTGTCCCCCTGGGTAGAGTGCCATGGCATTACAGCTCACAGCAACCTCCAACTCCTGGGCTCAAGCGAGTCTCTTGCCTTCGCCTCCCAAGTAGCTGGGACCACAGGCG